>JAARMF010000310.1:68179-84011 GCA_022844705.1 Toxascaris leonina
TGTCGGTGGGAGGCAGCGAAATCTGCTGCAAAAAAACAATTTGAGAACAGCTGCACTTTGATGCGGAGCTGATTATCGAAGATTTGCCTTCATAATTTTTTACTTCCTACGTAAATTTGAGGGCATATGACCTGGAGATCTCTGCACGACATTGGCACATCGATGGAAGGTTCTTTTTCAAAATCTTTTTTCGTCTCATTCGCAGAGACTAAAAAAACTCCTTTCATTACCGAACCAGTTTCTCAGTTTTCCCTCGTCGGCACCTCATTCTGTGAAGATGTACTCCATTCCAGGCAATTTGGCATCATCTGGACTCGAAGAATAGGAAAAGTACAAAAAAATATGACATTGCTGACGCACTGGGGACGAGGGCATGGAATACGTTTCACATTATGAACGTTGGAACCGAAATTCTGGTTCGTGTTCCAGCGATTCCTTTCAGCATTCATTCGATGGTTATGATTCCAGAAATCATGCTTCCATGAACACGATTTCTCGAATTCTTACTCGCAGATTAGTGATGCAGCCCATTTGTGCTGGCGTATGCTGCGCACTTCGCGTTCGGTGGTTCTGTCTAGGATGCTAAATGATCAACAATGATGTAAGTTTTTGTCTACAAAAACTCTTGTTCTTTTAAGTTCATCTAAATCTGCACAAAGGATTTTCACTGACTCATTTTTTGATAGCAAACTGAAACGTCCATTGATATATCGACTGTGTGAACTGATCAATTCCAAACGAAAGAATCCTCGAATAGTTCGACTCCCTGCCATGGCATGGCGTAATATGTCCGTCTTGTGCTGTGATTGACGCTCTTCTCCATTCGAGTCCTTCAAGTTTATAGGTGGGCCAAAACTCTGCAGATCCTGCTTGCTTTGCAGCTAATCTTCCTAAAAGCGGTCTCGGCAGTGAAGGATTTAGCAGTTCATCGGACATGTGATGGAAGACAATAAGAGGCGCTCCGTTTTTATGCGCTTTGGCAAATTTACACTCGCAGAACGCATCACATTAGTAGTGTCAGGTCGGAGAGTACGTATTTCTGTCCGATAGTTTCAACTGGGGAGCCAATGAAGCTGAGCTATGACTGTGGTGGGTATAGTGCAAACGCAAGACGGATTCGTTCCACTGCTCCACCGTCTTCGAGAGTAGTGAGGCACTTTAGTACGCCGAAAAATATGCATGTATTTTCCACTAGCAGGCTTTTCATTTTACACTTATGTGATTGTAGAGTGACAGAACTTTTGGGGAAGTAGATTTATAGGAGGCATTGTTCGATTATCAACGGTGATAATTGATCGAAGGCATCAGTTATCACCTGAACGCCCCAAGGTGGGAAGCGCGTTACCGATATGCGGACAATCGTAGTAACGATGAAGAAAGCTCCTATAGACCCGAGCGGATAGCTATTCGTTACTCGACGAGAGTAACAGTATGAGAGACAAGGCAACTTGAAAAGGAGCAAGTAGGCGTAATAATGATATCGCAGGGACATTTCTCATCTTTTATAATTTATTGGAGCGGCAAGTGAGACGTCCGTAAGGGCTCTTGCTTTGATAGGTCAGCTTGTGGAAAGCATTTATCATGTCCTTCTTATCTATCACTCATTCTTTTCCACTTAGTGGCACTCCGGTGTAACCATTTCTTGCGGTCACTAGCTGTTGATGTAAAGAGGTACGACGGACTTTATAAATCCAGTCGAAAGTCCTACGAAATTTAAGCGAGTGACGATCTAGAATCGCATACATCACCGTACATAAACAGTCTGGTAATCTTCTTGATGAAACAAGGCGTGATGGGCTTGTTTCCATATTGTGCCCCCCGATGCGTAACCCGCACCTAGGCTTGGCTCTACAGCCACCGAAATACACTCCCCAGGAATGAATAGCCACACATCAACACCATTAAAAGTACGCGTAATCGCATGCTTCTTGCAGCTTTCGGTGAATATACCATTTGACATCACCAGCGAGCAGTTGGAGAAGAACCATCCGTGGATGCAAAAAGCGGCGACTAAGTTTCCAGCTCTATGGGACGGTGAAATCAGAAGAGTGCTTATTCGCAAAATTTCGGAGCCTTCCATGTGCATTCTCTATGCGTCCGTAACCAACTACAAGAACGAAAGCAACACCAAGAACAGAGATAATTACGACAACGATTACATCGACCAATGAAGGAAATACCCCACATTTTCATATAAAGTATTTCACATGAGTTCTATATTCTTTCCAATATTCTTTCCGATAGTCGGAGCGAACGAAATGTCTTATTTCGGTTTGAATCGAGACCTTTCATCATCCCTTTTCCCACATTTATAACCGCGAAAGCATTTGCATCCCTTAGTGGTCATTTTCCTGGCATGCTCGTTGGTGGCGAACATCTGTGCCACCCACTGAGCATTCGTCTAGAAAGTGGACCTTCTGACACACTTCATACATCTCTCTGAAAGATGTGTGTCTCTGCATAAGAAATTAGTGGAAACGTTCACAGTCCCTTAGCTTTGCTCACTGCACCAGCCGCTGGTGTACCCGCCATCGGTATTCATTTAAAGTGTCTCCAAGTTTCATCATAAGCCGGAAATCTTTCTTGCTTTTATGTTTTGTATCGATCGAAGGCAGAGAAAGCAGAACACAGCTTTCGTCTGAATTGCCATCCGTTTTGCCAGCATTGTCCGCCCACCCTCATGCTTAACAAAATGGCTATTCGATATCGTACGTGCAATGTAGTATCTCTACGATGTTAATAATTTTTATTGTTCGAGTTCTGCCTCAACTTTGCACTTATCACTTGTCTTCGTGAGTCTAAAGTGGTGTGTATAAAGTCGAGTTTCCCCATCAATGGATGCAAAAAACAAGCAACGAATGCAGTCCACCTATCAACATTCGCCGCGTTTGTCTGCGTGTGCATGACCCGATCAGTTACGCGCTTAATTGTGTGATCACACGCATATTAGTATTTCGAGACCGCTGAATAGCACGTAAACAACTGTTCATTCGGACACGAGTCACTTATGGAAAACTACCCGTAGTGACGATCGATGCACGGAAAAGTCGTCAGCAGCATAACTACCAAGCACACCCAAATGCGCATAAGGAAAGTAAGAAACCGGAATTGGTGAGGAGAGGGAGAGGATGGAGTGGAGAGGAAAGGGATTACCTGCATTAGCGGCCCTTACCCTCGCTGCTCAATGTGAAGATTTCTGAGGGGAAACGGTACACGCTTTCCATCAATGAGTTTGTACACGGATGGGACTACTCAGCACTCGTTAATCACTCGCCGGGTTAAAACACACCCAGCACAGTAAACATAAGCGTTCATATTTAAAAAACTCCGGAAACTGTTTTGAGGAAAACGCCGATCTGCATCAACTCGTAATGGCACCTCCTTTGATGATGCATAGGAAATAGATGCGCTCTGGGAGAAGAACACTGACACCGAAGTTGAATTTTATGATAGGAACAATTTCGTTTCGGTTGAAAGGCTTTTATTTCCATGCTCATATCGTTTAAATAAACCACTGAAGTTAGAGGCATTAACTGACAATGCAACTTCTGAAGTGGCACTTAATTCGGAGGTAAGAATTTTGGATTTTTTTACTTGCCATGTAATCTGCCTTCAAACCTTTCCACTGTTTCCGAGTTCTATCTCAAGAAAGAAGAAAGAAACGGAAGGAGGGGAACGGCGATGTAGTGGCCTTTCACGCCTGAGATGTTATCGGTCGCTGAAAGAGTGCGATTTCTCTAGCAGTGTGAGATGACCGATTTATGATGAATTTGGCCGTGATAAGATCTCCTTGCTTACCGATCTCCATATTGCGCACTCTCCGAAATAGATGAACCTCTCGAGTGATTAGGTCATATATGTGCGTCCGCCGTGCTGAGGATTTTAACATTCGTTCTAATGAAGGCGGCGTTGCCCACTTGTCTGGTGCGTTTTAGGCATTCCTTCGTCTTTGCAGCATAACGCAATTGGTTAATAGCTCCGTTCATGGTGAAAATATGCTCGATGCTCGCCTTCTTCTCACAGATAATATGACTCTAGTTAATGAGTCACTCATACCCGAAGACCTGTCCACAAGTGATCATGCTGGCATACGTTTCGAAGCGATCATTAAGCCATCAGTTTTTGCACCTCTGAGTTAGTGAAATTCTCTAGGATGTGATTATATTAATCCTCGAGCATCAACTGGGATTTATACTTATCTGATTGTTCAGATGGTGAGATGATGTGTGAGCGTTCCATCGGTTTCTTCAATGTTAAGAGTGATTGCTGTGTTTCCTTAGTCACGATTCACGACCGAAAGGGTTCATTTTTCAGTTATCTTCATATTATCTTCAGCAGCGTTCCTCCAAGAGGTGTGCTAGGTGCGCTGCTTTTCATATCGTGTATTAATGATGCGTCCATTTAGTTATCGAGCATTTCCAAACTGCTCAGAGATGATCCCAATTGCATTAATTTTCACATATTCCGAAGTGAGTTCAGTGCCTTCTGTGGATGGTCAAAATCTTGATAGCTAGACGTTTTGGAAACTTCACGGCGAATGCTGGAACCTTTATATCAGTGATCATCATGAGGGCTCCCTACAATTGAATGATGAAATTTTGCCAGCTGCGAATGATGAAATCCTCGAGCTTGCAGTGAAGAAGTGTCCGCGTTTGCCATGGACTTTACAATGCAGTGAAATTGCTGTGCGAGCTCGAACGGTGACCAGCTGTATTGCCGTTCCATTTTGTAATATTGAGTGCAAATGTGGACGTCTAATGGATGATATCAAAATCATTGAATATCATATTGAGTGCGCACGAATGTTATTCTGTTGTAGTGCTCTGCATATTTGTCCATTGGGCCATACACATCCGGTTGTGAGGTGTGGTTAACGGAATCTGGTTGCGCGACTAGTCGCGAAATCAAGGAATCATAGCAAGGAAAATAAATTCCGTAATTTAGTCGTAGTGACGAAACGTGCAAAGAGGTTGCTGAGCGGCTATTCATAGGCTTCTGTGATTAACAGCTACAAAAAATGGGGTTACCAAAAAACATGTCAAGGAGCTGCTTCTTCAAGGGTGAGTGTGCCGGAAACATGGCGCCTTTCCATTTACGAATGAGTGTTGCTATTCAAAATGAAATGGAACTGGTGATATTTGAAGAAGCCTTTCTAATCATGAATGGGTGTCACTACTCGAAGAAGCGCATGAAAGCACGCATGAAGGCTCAATTCATCAGTTGTGAATTCTTGCTGCAGCGTCTGCGATAGCGCTTTACGTTTGCATCGCTTTTGAGCGAATTGACTGTGAAAATTTTTTTTATTGGAGTTGTCCTTCCCGGATGGATTTCTTCTGAAATATTCATTTTTGAGCCGGCGAAGCTCTTTGATTCGACATTATGTGAGTAGGAATAATGGGGCAAGACTTATGTACTAAATTATTTTTCATCTCTTGTGGGGTCATCCCCCAGGGCTTGGCCATTGAGTCACCAAGATCGGAAGTGTGGAGGTCGGATCCGACGGTAATGGGTGCTACCTTTTTTTGTCGAATTTTGTAGACCCCTTCCGCCCCGCCTCCCACGTCACTGATGTCGCTGTTGTCCCTCCTCCCTCTGTCCTCAGTTGTTGTTTGGCGTCTTTTATATACTTCTTTTTCTTTCTTTTTTTTGTTGGTACGTTTTATTATGTTGAAATCAAGCACAACCACTGTCTTAAATAAGATCGATGAACTCGTGAATGTGCAAATAAGGAAGTTAGTTTCAAGCTTAGAAAGTTTTACCATGAGATTCCGTCACTGCGGTCACACCTGCTCAGTGAGCTTTTAATTACACCTGTGAAACAAGCGAAGATAGGCGGAGCGAGCTGAAAGCATGTAGAAAGGTTGTTGCCACCAAAAATTACCATCACTAGGACTTTTGTAGTTTCTGAAACGGAATGAAACGAGATGTTTTTGAACCCTTCCCACTACTGAGCAATCACTGATAGCTTTAGATTACAGCACTTGGTAACATGCACTCCGAAGGTGAGAGGACGTTATATTTCATGTAGGGTCGGTTGTGTATTATGATTCTTTTGCATACTCGTTAGATTGCATTGTTCGATATCAGTTCTCGTGCATCATTATACTTTGTACGTGCGATACGTTGCATAAAGGTTTAGTTACCCAAATTTGAGGCTTGAAGTGCACGAGATCGCTCAGGAAAGGTGGATTATTTCTCGTGGGCGCACGAGGCTTTCCGCTCCGAACAAACGAGCGTTATTCGTCAGCAGCCGCACATCTACTGAACCCAATTTTCAGCGCCAACCCGAATCGGCCTCCAAAACCAGACGCACAGCGATCGGGCGCGCTGCTTGGGCATTCTCTAGTCGAATCAGCTCCCCCATTCACCGAGTACGTCAACTGGGACCACGACCTTAACGGATCGCCAGTCTCCAATCGATGGAAGCAGGACGACCTGTCGAATGCGAGGTCAAAAACCGGACCGAGAAAGTTAACGGTTTTTTGTATCAATCAGTTTTTTCTATTTCTGTTTTGACCCTTAGTGATTCAGTACGTTTGCTAATCTTCTTGCGAGGGAGGTTCTTCACACCGACCTCGAGCCGCTGACTGTCGTCGATTAAAGTTTGTTCTGGCCCTTTTTTCAACATCTTTAGAAGTTTTTTCTAATGTGCACTTGGAAGGCCTATTCATGCTTCTGTGACCGTCAATCTCATCGTCACCAGTTAGCGCACAGAACCTGCTCTCCGAACAGCGTCACTTACACCCTCCAATTTTGCGTTGAATTTGTAATGAAATTCTTCACAAAAATGCTGAAACACAAAGCCCTCCTGCATTCGTGATCCACCTCGAATCAGCTGACACAAGAAAAGTTGGTTGATTAATTAACGGAGTGCCCCATCCTTCTGTTTTGATCTTCGCATTTTTCACTTTCAGTTTCGATTTTATTACATTACATTTTCTGACTGGCAGTTAGTTTCGTTTCGGATCGTTTTCTGATTTTAGTTATCGCTCTGTGAGTCATCGTTTTGCATGTGTTCAATGCTCGATTTAGATTGTTTCTCTATCAGCATGGGTTATTGTTTTGTGATCTGTTGTTCTTTTTCCTGGTCCATCATTCATCGCAGCTTCCTTTATTCCTACAAATTTTACAAGGATTCTTCATCTTTTTCTTCATCAAACCGTACAGTGATTGATCCATGGAGAACTGAGGAGGCCACATCCTCTTTTTTTTAGCTAGCTGTTCTACATTCACAGTCGACGGCGTTAGCTGTTGCTGTGGATGGTGTACAGAGGGCCGCTGTGGACGGGAGCTTCCTACAAGGCGAGGTGATGAGTCACATCCCCTAGGAAGCGATCGAGCCTTCCACTCGCAGGAAGTGAGCGCGTTTTGAAGATCTTTCCACGAGGGCGATGGCTTCTTGAAGAGAAGACAGCCCTCGGGAGGGGGAGGTTGGAAAATACCCGGTTATGTTACGAGGCCGCTTTCACACTGTCCACGATATCGTGCCACTGAGAAGAGCGTCGAGCGTCGTTTTGTCCTTTTTTGCGAGAATGATCCCACCCATGACTTCGATTGGATCAACCTGTATTGGATCGTTTTTGTCAAATGTGTTGAAAAACAGATCTGCCATAAGATTTACAATTCATTTCTACGTTAAGGCCCCCACATGAGGTCCCCCCATGTGGGTTGATGGTGGACTTTAAAACTAGTTGAGAGCAGTGTTTGCTGCGTAAGTGCTTGAATACAGTATGAACTTAAACTTTCAACCGCAAAACATATCAAGTCGCAGGAGACAGCAAATGGGGTCACATAAACGAATGCGTTATGTTGGTCATTACTGAATCTAGCAGTTGAAGTAATGTAAACCGCTATTCTGTTTGTTAGATGCAGTGACCGCGCATTCGCAAACATACGCTGCTAATGATTGAAGAACGACGTAACAATGCGGATAGAAAATCGTGAACGAATGTCACCAGTTACGCTAACTTTTGTCATCGAAACATTTCCCAGTCTTCATCAACTAACTTCAAGATTTATATCCGTTACCAAACATGATGTCATAGTGGACTGGCCCACGTTACTGCGCTCTTTATTCAAAAATTCCGTCAAAAGGGACTGCATGCAATGCTGTGCTGGGCGGAGCAATCTTCCACAGTAGAAAGAGGGCGGACGAACTTGTTGCTAAGTAAGTGGCACCATTTGGAGCTTTCACACCCAACTTCGTCCTCAGTAATGATGTGGTCGCGAAAGTCGTTGCAAAGAATTTTCTGGAGCACAGCACATCGCATTTGGAATGAGATGCAGTCAGACGGGAAGGAAACTGACTGACAGAGGCGTTGCGGAACAACAACAATAAGCAGCTATCGAGAAACTGCGTTTGAAAAATTGTAACACAGATGTTTTCTCTTGTAATGATATGAGAACTGTTCGCAATCGCTATATGAACATCGCAATCTTGTCATCAGCTCACATTTTGGCTTCACGCGAAGCTCATGGCTATATTCGGAATATGCTTCGAGCAGGAACACTTAATCAGTGCGTGTGGGTACAGATGATCGAAGTGCCTAACGTCTCTAGAGTCACCATTTTGCTAAAAGTAGTTTTGTTTCCCGCAAATCAGCCTTTGATCGTTGTGTAACATAGTGCTGGTAGAAGAATTGGTTAACTCAGCGCTGAGGAGTCAACACATACGTCGAACCAACAAACGCAAGCGATTTGTTCAAATTTTCTTTGTAAAGATACAGGGATTTGAGTAATCGTCTGCATCTAGAACGAGGAACACCAAAAGCAAAAAACGCAGCAAAGTACGGCGTCGACAAAGAAAACGTTTCTATATAGATGCCACACATTCATTTCCGTGTATTTGTAGTCCGGAACCGCATGCGTATAAGCGACCTTTTTTGTCAACAGCCTTATAACACTGAACTTCGACCAGTAGTCGCTGATGAAAGAGGCACTGCTTAGCCTTTATTCGCAGCCGTTCATTGTCAGTGGGATTCAAGGAACGCATTTGCGTTGCAAGAATCTGTAATCGGGTTGCGTAGTTTGGTTCAGGAATGTAACACTCTTCAGTGGCGCCGCAAGCTTCCATCGAGCACCAGTAGAGTCCTAAAAACAGAACATGAGGAAAAACCAAATCGCGACGACCCACATAAGCGATGTGCAAATGAGCGCTTGCAGATTGACACTGAGCTTTGTCTCGTTTCGTAATATATTTCGAGGAACAGCATAGTCGGCGTGTCGTTTACGGTTAAATTATTTTTGCGTAACAGTGCACCATTCCGACAGCCAAGATTTATTTCAAACTGAGGCAAACATCAATACAAGCTTTCAAATTCGACAAGCTTGTGAGGTATTTAACGTTTGCAGCGTTGCCTTCCTGATGTGAATGGTCGAGAACGATTACGGTGGACAGCGCTTCCTAAGAAAACTATTAAGTTGTTGATTTCATCTTGGATGAATCGCGATAGACAAAAATGAGAAAAAAAGAAGGAAGGAGTCTCAGTCTGAAGCAGTCTTCAATGAATAAGCAAGTAAGCAGTACTGTTTGCAGGTGTCACACGTTGCAGAACTATACTGTACTGCAATAGCTGGATGGAGTGAGTGCGTTCTAGCCACTACTCTGGTGAAACCATAAAGAGGAAGGACAGAGGAGAGGGTGGGAGAGCAGTTACTGCATCTCTTTCTTCCACAGTCGCAGTCCACATATCAAAATCGACGTGCTAAATGCTTTCAGTCACTCATTTTGCCACCAACCTGTTCTAGCACGACTGTGGAACAATATGGATATTTGACTCCAATTGCATCCAATTCCTCCCAACGTGGTACAGTTTTGCCGAGTTTCAGCAACTGCCGCACAGAAGCATCGATCGTTGGGCCGTGTGTTATGATCAATATTGCTCCCGAAGATCGCGACAAAATCCTGCAAAGCGCACATTTCCGATCATCCATCTCCTTCCTGACTAAGGTCTTCGAACAAACGAATGCTGTGTCCATTTATTGTGCTGTTGAAAAATTGCCTGCGAAAATGCACTATGGCAATGTCGTGCCTGAGCGCATGTGCGGGTGCATGGACCCGTCGGCCTGCCTCTCTGATGTTCTTAGTTTGTGAGGCGCTGGGTGCTAGGTGGAGAAATTTATTGAAGAATTCGCATTACAGCGAGACCACCCACATCGGTTCCCATCAATTTTGAAAGAAGCTGCAGAAGTTACAGGGTCGATAAAGTGTGCCTAGGATTTACATCGTTCGGACTGCAACAAAAACCAGTCTTTTACAGAAAGTTTGTATGACGGGTCGAACTGATTATTTACGAAAGCATCATTTCACATTTTCGTTTTATGTTGGTAACTCATGCAGCCGGTTGACGAAATAAATCCCATGCAGAAGCTCATATCTCCTTGCACGCTTCTTCACTCTTTTCATAGTGACACTTTGCACATGCCTCCCCCTCTTTACTATTTGCTTATGAATATGAGGTGGTGAGAGCTGTTTGCTAAAATTGGCGCTGCAAGCATTTTGTTGCACAAAATGTCGCTTTTCCAAACTTGATGTTCCATTCCGTTCAGTCATTTGCAGTAATTTGTATCACTTAATCATGCTCACATTGCTTAATATACGTCCCATCTCGTACTTCGTTCATATACCTTCCGCGAATGAACAACACCGCACTTGTGTACGAAAGAGTGAGCCCTATTTTGAAACGCTGAAAAGTGTAATGAATCTCGACGGCCCAGATACACTTCAAATAACATCGTCCAACGAAACAACTAATCCGCTTGAGGAATCGATGCTGAGTCAACAGCAGCCAGAAAATGAAGCACTTCAGAGGTATCCGGAAAAATTTAATTGTCATTGGCAGCGGTTTAACCGAAACTGCTTCGTCCTCCTCAAACGAACATATATTACATAAAGAATGAAAAGAAAGAAGTATAAGATCACCCTATCAGGAGAAAGAAATGAACTCAAAATGAACTGCAACATTTGCCGAGCTGTGGTGTAGTTCAAACAGGCACACTGAAAGTGAAAGCATTATCTGCCTTCCCATATGTTTTCAACAATCCAACCGAATGCTTCCTAGGACGAAACAGTTCAGTTCAATGGTGCCATTGATCGCCTTTTTTCGACTGTGAGAACCTGCGCCCACTGTTCGCAAGGTGTCTCTTCGTACGGAGATTCGCTTCGCTTGGCACAGGCGCTAGCTGCCATTAGGCATCACGAGGGCATCACGACCATTGAACGCATTATCGTACGATTCGAAAATGGAATATAGGAAACATAGTACCACGTACTTGCATACAACTTCTGCACTTCGTTTGTAGAAGTCGTGAGTGTTTTCTTCTCGGTTCTGCAGCAAGGCTGCTGAATCGTAAACTGGTTTATAGTTGGCATCAATGCAGAAATTATTTTGCCTCAACTCATTGACGCTCATCCACTGCGGCATCTGTAAGGCAGCAATCAGCAAATGCAAACAAACTGTTTTTTTACAGTCCTGCTATCTCTTCCTGACGTACTTCTCCTCCATTCCCTGTCACCAGTGCAAAGTTGACTTTTTCTGCAGAATCCTGTGGTAACTAGCTGGCTATTGTTTCTGAGGGTGTAATGAGACGTCGATGGATGATTTAGTCATATTTTCTCAGTTTTTCTGATCACTTCACTGTCATAACTTCACTGGAAAATTGCACACTCATACCAAACCGGCAAATCTTTGATAATTCAGAACAATTCTCGACAAAGATAATTCATCTTGCCATAAAAATGTTTAATTAGTTTACACTTATTACTTACAACTTCACATGCTAATTTTACGTATTACTTTGCCTGCAGTGCATCTGTCAGTTGTGCACAATTTGCGAAACTATTACGCACATTCGTTTCGCAAGAACCCTCATTTCCGTATCCGATATAACAGAAGATCACTAATTTTTTCGTGTTTGACTTCACTTTATTTTTCAACACTTAGAGCGAGGAAGCTGAAATTTTGCCCGCAGATGAAGGTGGGAATATCTCGATCGTATTCGTTAACCAGCCAAATCGGTTGAATTTCTACCAAATTTTTATGAAAAACGAAACATTTTATGCCCCAGGAAAAATGCGCATGAATTTTTTCATACTTGATGGATTTCTGTCAATCTTTCCCGAATGTGTAGGTGGTAAAGGTAGACATCTGGAAGGACGTACGAGACCTTGGCCGCGTCATCTGGGCTATGCAAAATTTCTCGGAATTTCATGAATCTATACTGAAATGAAAACGAAAAATGAATCTTCGGGCGGATCTTTTGCGGCTTTCGCTGTGAGATTGATAAAAGCTCTAGGTTTAGTTCGGGATGTCGAGGTGCAAAAATATTGATAGGTTCCGGATAAATTATCCGGTGGGAGTCCGGAATTTCATTCCTTCGGCGATAACTCGGCTCAGGCTCAACAAAACGAGCTGATTTTTCGTACACCTTCCTGGATCGGCCTCTAAGTTACAAGTCGTATGATGTGGCCTTGGGCCCTCGGGCAAATTTCCTGGGAACTTGCCAACTGAAAATTCACAACTTTCTTCGTGCTGGTCGTGGGTTTTTATCACAGCTTTATCGAGAGGATTTTTGAAAGATAGAATTTTCTGAGCTAATTTTTCAGTCCGCATATATCTCAAGATAACTCTGCACGGACTTAAGATATAAAGGACTTCGGGAGTGCATTCAATACAGAATTTAATGCCCTCTACGGTGATATATAAGGAGCCCTGGCGAAATGCTCCGGATTCGAGAATCATTTTCGCGATGAAAGAGTATGAAGAAAACAGAGGAGCTGAGCAAAATCATTGTCGATCCTAACTCGACGGGTTTCTATCGGAATGGAAAAGGACATAAATACTTTGGCATCTGATATGCTATCGAGCTGTATAGGACGTTTGTGGGAGCGTCGATCAGTAATTGCACTACGCCACGCGAAGGAGTACGGGAAAATGAGAGAAGCCGACGCGAAAGTAAGAGAAGCAGTCAATCTCGGTAATGGATGAACCGATGAGGCTAAATTTCTCTGTTGCAGTCAGCTTTCAATGTTCTATCGATCGGTATACGAATCTGTTCAAATCGTTGAGTGCGGGTGACGTTGAATCAATCGGCCAAAGAAGGTGACATCTCGATTTCTGCTATTTTAGGGTCTCTCGATCCTTGCTTCCATTTAATGCAAGGGTTAGCTTTCTCCATGACATCGAGGCAACTTGCCGGCAACTTTGATCGTGGAATTTTTTAGTCAGGAGAAAATTCTTGCGCCTCGACGAGCTCTATACGATGGTTATGACTTCATCGAGGTCAATGAGCTCCGTGAGCCGATTACAAATTAATGCGCCACGGGTGGTCGTTTTGTGAGGTGGAGAAAACACGGACAGTTAAATTAAGCAATTTCTTTACGGATGAATTTTTGCGGCCATATCTTAATAATTCGGTTAGGTCATGGTTTGCTTCGGCGTACTACTACCAGCCCGGCAAATCCCCCTACGCGCATTTCATCTCAAGGTCTCCCTAAACGAGGGATTCAAGAGGGTTGCACACTTTCCTTCGAACGTATCATCGCTGCATCCACTACAGGACAAGTGCATCAGAGAGTGCACATAGCAGCCTACGTATTCTGCGTAGAGTGATCATGCTTCGATTCCCGGAGGCGTGCCTTCAACCTCTTCTGAATTCCACAAATTCATTTAAAAATGTAGAGTCCCGATCCCAAACAGCACGTCGATCCAAATAGAGGGCTCGATTGAGTGAGAGCCCTGAACGCAAAACTAGTACTGAAATTAATCCCATGTGGTTCATACGCCCATTTCGTTTCTTCTTTTGGCAAAGTTTGGAGTATCTTTTCCTCACTGCTAATTCATTCTGTTGCTTCTTACCACGCGCTTATTTTTCTTTGCAACTGCTCCCTCGCCTCGTTTATTCATCCTTTCAGTGAACTGAGGTATTTTTTATATGCATTCAAACAAACAGAGGTTCTGTATCAGCAACAGATGAACTCATTGAATTTCGAAGGTTGCCAGCTGATCCGTTCGAAGGCCCATAACGGACGATGTAGATAATGGGATGAGGCGATTGTGCCAGTTTTGTCTATTTTATGCAACCAAGAGTTCAATTCCATTTGCAGTCTGCGTCCTTTTCTGCACTATGAATCTACCGGTGTATGGAATGGAGTTTCATCCTGATGAAGAGCTATTTGAAGATAAGCAGGAGTCATAGCTGACAACGAAGCGAAGTGGCGGGAAAAAGGAACGGTGGCGGGGACGAAGCGGGAGCCGTCGGCGGTAATGCCGCATCGGGCGATTCCTGGCGGTGGGCAACGTGAGGCGACAGTGGACGATACGATCACACCACCGCTCATTTCTTTATGCGATATTATGAATTTTTTACGTCGTTTTTTTGTCTATTCACATCGTAATCTGTAGCCTATGTATGATCGTACAGAATCAAAAATGTTGGTGACTCATAAGATGTAGGCAACTGTATCTCGGCAGCGAATGGCATAATTGCGCTAAGATGTGCCCCATCAAAATCAGCTTTTTTGTCTCCAATTTTGTATTTTTGGTGTTCTCGATCTCGATTCCTATTCCACGTAAGCGACAGCTTCTTTCGAGAGAGCTCGCCGTTTTCTCATCAATAGTTTTTCAATTACATCCTCACAATGGATATTTTCATCGAGTTTAAAATACAATAATCAGCAGAATTAAGTGAATTGTGTAACATTCGTACGTCAACATATTCTGCTATGAATAAGATGAAACATCCACTCCGCTCACCTGTTCATACCAGCCAAGCCATTCGAATAGACCATATTCAATTTTAGTTTCGCCAACACATGAATCGAGCACTTTGAGGAATTCATGGGCAGTTTCGATACATCTGCGAATCCATAATTTAAAGCATCGTTCTTAAAAAGCCACATACCAAATCGACATCTTCGTAGAAAGAGACAGAAAAGCGAGCAACGCGAAATACGGGATATTCGACTGTACACGGGCCCTACCAAACAGCATTCTTGAAGGCCTCATATCCAGGTATGATGTGGCCAGAACTAACATAGACACGCTATCGAAATGAACTCGATTTCCTCAATATTTTCCGCATTGGAGTTGCATTTTGCTGTGCAGGTACTCGCAACCTGACAACTAATTGCCTGCAATGTTTTTCTTTCTTCTATGCCGTCAAGACGCAAGAAGCAGCAATGAGAGATTCGCGATTGAGGAACTCGCAGTGAAACAGAATTCGAGAAGATAGGAGTCTTCAAAGGCCCGTCTCCCTCTGTCCCAAGCAGATATCCCACCTCTGATAAAATGCTTTAATGGTGTCGATTTGTCAACGAGCAATAAATCCTTTCAAGACTGTCTACACTCACTCAATCAGCAGACACATCGTGTTTATAAAGAAGCAAGCCCATGCTTCTACGAAACGTGACAATTACTGCTGCGGGAAAACTCTAACGTGGATGTATTTCGAGAGGAAAGCTTCGTTTACTGAGATAGGTAAGTGAAAGTTTTCTTCATCATAAGTTGACAGCACACTGCATGCACGGGTGAATGGCTGCATGCTACATCGTGAAAGTGACTGTAGCGCCATACTATCCTCCTTTTAGCTCCGTTTGTTGTAGCAGAGATTTCCGTTCAACCTCAAAGTGGACAAGCAACCCCAACAAACGTCACACCACGCTAGATAACAGCGTCAACATTGCAGTTTTAAGCGCGCTTCATCCTGTAGCGCTCTGTTCCCCACCACTACAATTATGGCAAGATTTTTTTCCACATGATGCAAGAACGGACAAAGATTCAAAGACAAGAATAGACAAAGATTTAAATCGAGCTAGTATGTCGGGGGGGGGGGG
>JAARMF010000310.1:84046-104761 GCA_022844705.1 Toxascaris leonina
AAGGGAGGAGAGGTGAACACGAGTGCGGCGACGAAAAAAAGAAGCAATGTTGTATGCGTTCAAAACATTCTGCATTCGTTATTTTCTTTTATTGATAGACAAAATGTGTCACGCAGCATAGTAACAACGAGATTTAGGTGTGTGAAACATGTCTCGAGAACACCGGGAAACGATAAATGTTACCGTAGTGCCGGCGATGAATAGACACCAGTGATCGGGAACTTCATTGCAGCAATTTCGCGACCGATCAATTCCGCTGTAATACGGCCGATTCGCGTGATCGAGGGGTCATCATGGAATGCATCCATGCCTCCACTGCGGACGGGAACCGACTTCGGTTGGCCAAGATTATAAGGGCTGTAGCGATCACCTGTTGTGGCCAAACGTAACCAGGCGGGGAATACCTGCAGAAAATGAATGCGTACAAGATGGAGCATAACAACTGCTTCGCTCCAGCGTACGGGCATCAGTACTCCTAAAACTCCCCCCCCCCCCCNTTCTCCCCAAAGACGTTGAACTGGGACAAAACGTGATTGTAGTGGACTTGAGATTCATACAGAATTCCTATTGCGCAATTCCATATTTTGATAATGATCCATATTATACAAACAGTTGCAATTTTCTTTGATCTCCTCATGCTGACCTTTGACATTTTGTTCTCAGTGCTGAAGGTGACCGCCGTAAAAGGAGGCTCAACAACGACTAATTTCAACAGGAAGGAACGAAGATCGCGTTATGTGTCGTCATACACCAATATTCACTCGTTGTGCTATGGCCATAATGCCGGAACAATTATTCACAACGTCCCATCTCAGTTGCACGCTGTTTCAATACTCTGATGGGGTGTCGTTCAATCAAATAACGTAGGCATTCACGATTTGCTGCTGACGAAATTTCGACATCAACAACCATTACCCGCTCCATTCTTTCGGCATGCCGAACCACAATGAGCCTACGAGGTCGCGACCGTTCCGCCCTGTAGAATCAATTCATCATTTGTTTGCAACGAACGCCCAAAGGCTCTTCAATTGCATGAGAATTGCGATCAACTACGACAATACAAGAATACACTTAATATCCGCCATTTCATCAGACGACATCACCACTTGTCGGTGTTCGATGAGCAGCTTTCGCCTTTACTGAATGTCGATTGCTGCTGGATGCATCATTCCATCTCGGAGCATCATAACCGTGTCTTTTGCTCCTCCCCTTAGAGCAGACGAGATTCTCCTCTTGTAATTGGGGTAGCTTGCTGATACTGATGTTTAAATGTCATATATATTACCAAGTAGTGTTTCCTCAGAGGCATTCATATTCGCCATTTTCTCTTCCATTATTGCTCTTCTAAAGCGCGAACGGAGCTTGGAAAGCTAATATCCAGAACGGTTTTCGTTGACCGCTGTGTAAGTCGAGTTAGCTAAGAGAACAACTGTCTTAGCTAGCTCAACTGCGGAATCAAACAATAGAGGTATTTGGTGTAACGTTGGCAAACGGAGGAAGAGACATGATCACCTGCAAATTTCGCGTGGAATAGACACGTCAAGCACCGATTCTCCTGTTCTAACTTCCTGCAAAAGCGGCATAGAGGATACCACATGAAACAGTTACTCTTGTTTTGAAGTCTGCACTGGTGTTCCCATGGTTAAGTTCTGTTCAATCGATTCACTCAAATCAAGCTGTTCTCACTCATCAGCGTATAGGAGATTCGACTCTGCGCACCTTCTAATTTTCTTTGGCATGAAGCAAAGAACAGAGAACATCACGCTGGGCAGTTTCTCCTTATAAAATGCACTGACTCAATTCATCATAGGTATTCAATGATTCCCAGCTCTAAGTAATCCTCGTAGCGAATTCTACGGGAGAAAAATTGAAGTTCCTTGCTCAGATTTAGATATTGATCCATACTGCACCGTTTCTCAGCGCACTACAGACCGCACACTGTGACATTTGTAGTGCCTCGCCCAGTCCTGCCAAAACACGATCATATGTCATGTGTGTTTCTTTCATTAGGAAACGAAGCTTGCTTCAAAAACAGTCAAAGGAGAGGTATTGAAGTTATGCGAGGATCGAAACATCACTCTTGCTTCATTCGTGTGACATTTCTTGGAGCAGCACTTGCAGAACTTGAACAAAATGAATCCTGGCTGTTAGGTTCAAAGCTGGCAATCTCCTGCTACAAAACGTCAATCTCCAGAAAATTCGCTGGCATGCTTATTGATTGATATCATCCAGACTTTCCAAATTACCAGCCAACCAGGAGGAATATAAGAGAAAGGGTAAAAGGCCCCATTTTTGTTTTCCACTCTGGTGATAATTTGATATGAATATGAGTTTTAGGAGGACTAGCCGACCACATTATACATTTCGGCGACCTCGCGACTGTAGTTTGACGAATGTTCCTCAATGGTTTGTGTTGTATAGCTGGTCGTCGCTCGGAGTTGCTTGCACTTTACACTGTCCATCTTAGCTGCTGGCTTGTGGAGTTCGTCATGTCTTTGCTGGTGAATATCTTTCGGCTTCTCTTCTGTAGTCGTTTCGCTTTAAAAATATTTCACCGGAGTGTCAGTGATGACCAGCAGGAAAGCAAGGCGGACAAAGAAGCTTCGTTGAGATAGAAAGAGCTCAGGGATCCTTCAACCTATTGCTCACAAGCCGGCAGAAACGGAGGTAGGATTGAAACTGACACAAGACTGCATTGCTGTATAACACTGTTGCATGCGTTATCCTTCGTTCTCTTTTTCGTCAATCCAAAACAAAAGTTTCCGTAAAGAAACAGTTCTAGTTTCATTCTGATACCCACCTGAGGACGTCGAAGATTCCTCACTTGATCCTTCACTTGATTCATCGTTTATCCTTTCTAAAACATAACATGTTGTTTGTTAATGTGGAAGTCACATGTGAGATAAAATATTTCTAGGCACTTATGAGGATGGAGCGCATTTTAAAGTGAATAAATATTCCCGGACAAAGGAGCATAAGGGGAGTTTTGAAACCGTATTGGCAAGTGAGACCGGACATCTAACGTCCATCACCCCAAATTCATTGAATAAGTGCTTGGGACATTGTCAGTATCGTCAACCGTACCCTGGTTCGTTTTTCTGTGAACACCAACCATGCGTCAATGTTCTCCAGAGTTCCTTGCTCAGTTCGTTGGTTGACAAGATTCTAATGATAAGCGCAATGGAAACAAGGCCATTTTTCTGAGGTAGTCAGTGATACTGAACCACTTATTCTGTCATCCGAGCAAGGAAAGCCCATATTTTCAGAATTACTGTGGCAGCCCAGAAGGTTAGCCAAGGGTCTTCATATTGCGTCCGATGCATTACAAACGATTTTGTGTGCTCATGTTAACGCGATCGCAAGTGGACGAATACCATACATTCGCTGTTAGTCAGAGTATGGTCGCGCGGGCACTTCCCCTTCTATGAAGGTTGAATAGAGAGAAGAGCCTGCACTCAAGCCATGTTGCTCGACACGCATGCGGCTGCGATCTGAGTGACGGACATCGGTCACCATTACACTCCTTTGGCACTCTTGTGCTGTTTCCTCCTTTGCTGACATCCATCATAGCGGATCGACATTACCACTGTTTATTTGATCGTTTGTTTAACAGTCAAGTGGCCTGGCTCTCGGATGAGACCACTTGACCCTCAACCGGCTCTGAGAGAGGATACGTCGTAGTAGGGAGACGTACCCGGTTCCCCGTTTCAGTTGCCAGAATGCGCCCTGCTCGTTTGAAGGAGCTTTCACCTCTCAAGCAGCACACTTTCATATTTCGCTTGCGACATTCTGACAACCCAATTCAGAGCACAAATGAATACAACCTCACGAATAGTTTCCGGCCTACCATTGTTCTTATCGGTACTTCTTTCTTCTGCGGTTCTCTTTCCTGTCTTCTGCATTGAACACTGTTGGATGCGTTTGCAAATTCTTTCAACACGACCTTCGATGTACAGAACCGAGTTGGAATATGTGATGCTGTATAATACCGTATTCCTGAAATGAGTCTACCGCGTTGCATGCATGCATTGAACACTGACAAGGTATTATGATTCGTTAGCCTATGTCCATGTGGATATACAGTGGCTGGGGGGGGGGGGGGGGGGGGGGGGGGGGGGGGGGGGGGGGGGGGGNACCATTCAACACATATTTCGCACACTGTCTCTTTGTCCTGATATGCCAGCAATGACGTCGTAAATCGGAATTGCCGAAGTAAAGGAGTGGTTAGATAAACAGTCCCATATGTGAAAGAATGCAAAGTCGGAAATCTGTCCCTGACGTAAAGATGGACGAGTTGTCATGAGTCAAAACAATCCCGTTCCAGAAAAGGAAAGCAAAGAAATTGGATTGAGGCACCAACCGACTTGATCCCGCGCGGCTGGTCGCACAAACTGGAAGGAGTCGGAGTTGTCGTGCAACGTTTTCTGGAAATATAAAGTGCGAAGAGGTTTGATTAATCTAAAGCATTCGGAGGAAGACTACATGCAAAAAGTGCAAAGTGAAGATCTTTACGCTGAAGCGTTTTAACTGCTTGTCGAATATATGCTAATGACTTTCTCGATTATTATGCTAATGAGCTTTCAAAACTGCACACCTGTGAGTGCGACAGACAACCCAAGGTGAAGTGTGCAGTAATTGCTTAGTAGAAGGCGCGGCGCTCTTTGCTGCTCCTGTTACTTCACAGAATCATCCTAAAACTGAGGCCTGACCATCACTGCCGTGACCATGACTGATACAATGCCGTGACCATGACTGATACACTCTCCTATAGAACATGAGAGCTTCGTAACTGAAAACGTCTGCCGCGTAGCTGATTGGAGCTGCACATCCAATTCTGCTCGGCGATCAGTGGCTGCGGCGCCTTAACCTCAGTCATCGCCTGTGAAGTTTGGAACACGGTCATTTCGATACTCAGTTGGCATCTTTTTGCCTCTTACTATTTCTAAACATTCCTATGGTCCTACAGAATTATCCACGCTTTGATTTAAGGCGGAATGTAAACATTTCAATCCCATACTTTGAAACAGTGCATCGTTCATGCAAAAATAAAGACAAAAATTGTCGACACGTTTTTCAAGAAAAGGCGAAGCAAGAAATGGACTCAGAGAAGCCCCAGCGGAGAGCTAAAAACGAAGTAGACCACATCTTGGTGAATAAGCCAATAAGTGGAGCTATCGTTAACCTAGACAACAATCTCAAGTAATTCGGTGGTGATAGTATGGGCAAATGGAAGTTCGTTTGATGGTCTAGAATGAATGGAATATAGGAAAGCCGATGCTTCTCACTGGAGAGATAGTTTTCGTATTTCCACACTTTGCAGTCGAATTGCGCACAGACTTTTCGTTGCCGGTCTGTACGTTCATGAAATATGTTTAGAAGGTGTATGGATGAAAAAGTGAGAGTTCTTTTTCGATTTTTCTTGATGACATCCCCGATTTGTTGTTTGAAAACGTTGCTGAAAATTTTCCGAGTTTGGCAGGTCACCTCGTCAAGGCGACCTGTTAATCAAAATCAATCGAGCTCGCGATCATCGTCATTACTCACGAACTTAATTATATCTCAGTGGAAGTGAAGTAGTTGTAAGCGAAGTGAAAATCGTTGTGAAGTATCAGCTATATACAGGTGAATAAACATTTTTTTTTGTCCAAGCCGGGCGTGTTCAAAAATGTAAGCATATTTGACGTTTAATCCATAGTATATGCGGCCGCCGAAATCGATTCTAAGAGAGCACCGAAAACGTAAGGTTTAATGAGGCGGGGAGATGGAGGGGGGGAGGGAGGGGGCTTAAGGCGACATGGATTGAAAAAGAGTTCCCGTACAGAAGTAAGTGTTTCATAAGTAATGGTTGCATCATGTCTAAAGTGCCATCAACACAGTTATTTCCGTGTTTTTTCATTGCTCATTCTGATGTCTGTCGTTTCACTCGCCAAAACAATTTGCGAAAATATTTTATACTTAGTATACTTAGAACATGATATCGACCTTTATTCGGCAAAAAAAGTGCAGAGGGCGGCGAAAATGTATTCATAGACCGAAACGCGAAGCTTACATACCTTAAAGCACCCTGTATAAAATCCGTTCATGTTCAAAAAAATTGGAACAGTTGAACACGCACTCATAACATGGGAAATGAAACTGCTGACAAGATACCTGGCGAGAATTACAGTGAAAACCTTTATGACTGTGTATCATGGGAACAGGGTGCATATGTTCAAATAGGTGTTGGGATGCCAGATTTCTGGGCTGCACATGATGCTGAGCAGACTAGATCAGTGAGCCTTGTCAAGCCAAATTGACCAGGGTGACTCTCCAGTGTGGAGACGCTCTGTGGTTCAGCGATTTTCTGAGATAGGCTCTTCCAAATACGAAAAACGTTGAATCAGCACAGTGAAAAAAGCCAGGCTTAGAGCATATTTTTGCTCTTAATAATGGATATCGGTGAATTCTCCACTTCTTCAAGGCCGCAAATTTTCAGTCAAGTTTTATAGTCAGGCAAGATGGATTTCATGAACAATTGACGAAATTCCTAGCGCCTATGACAATCCCCACATCATGAACAACCTGAAGAGACCACGCAGCGGGCAGTAATCGAAGACAGGTTGACAGCAAAATTTTGTGCGCCTTAAAGTGATGTTCGGGACACCGATATCGCAAGTTCGCAACCTGCAGTTTGCAAGCTTAACGGTTTTGCAAGCAATATGGGAACATTGCCCTGTCTACTTCACATAATGTCTGATCCTTGAGTGAAGAACACATGTCTCGTCATCAAAATATAACAGAAAACAATCGTTCCGGGTTGAGCCGTGAGAACAAAATGACCAGGCCTCATCGTCCAAAAAAGCGAATTATTCAAACTCATAACCACTCAAGGATGTACACCAGAGATTTAATTCATCTACGACAATAAATGGGTGGTTCACATAATAAACAATTCATTGGAGAAATATGTCACAAATTCATTTAAGAAATCCCTCTGTTAAGGGATTATCAATAAAAAGGGAACCGATGGACAACATTAAGATGGAACTGAATGCTACAAACAAAATCACCAACACCACCACTCTGTTTTCTATTGAACGACCGCATCAGAAAGGTGAAAAGCTGGTATGTTCGAAAGAAGCGAATTTATGGGCTCGCCGAAAATGAATCTGCTATGACAGTGGGGCGGGGATAAGCGATGCAATTAAAGCCAAAACTTTGAGCTGAAACAGCCTGCTGACGATGCTTCACGCAATGAACTGCGTATAACGCAACGAGGGCTGCAAGTTCTCATGTAAGCTTTGGTGTACTTTACGTGCTAGCGATCCACATTGAACTATAAGGAAATTGTTGGAGTGTGCCATTGGAAACGACAATTTTTAGATAGTTTCCACTCCCCAGCTTATCATACGACGTTCGACGATGAACCGTGGGCGACCAAACCATCGAAGGTGATCCACATCTTTGTGTTCGTAAACGACAAAAGACATATTGGTTTCGACTGGTCTCCTATGGGCGAGGTTCTCAATGAGCGTCTGAGGGTATGATCATAAAATATGGACGTGTCTGAAGTTAAAGATGCAATTAAACAAAACAGCTTTTTCTTTCTAATGTAAAAAGCATGAAACCAAGTACCCCAACAAAATGAATATGAAAAAAACAAGCACGCGTTCGAAGGTCAAAATAATTTCAAAAGAAGAAACAGAGATTATGAGGAATCGAGACACAGAAATGAACATGCGACAATAGAGCACTCACATTTGTTACAACCATCGAGCATCCAATATTGCCGCTGCATCCTACTCCTCATCCTGAGCACACGATATGATAAAGAATTCCAAATGGAGTCCAGTTGGGAACAATACAGTAAACAGATAGTATGAGCACGTCAGTTCGATTCAGTGAATTCATTTCAGTTTGGAGGGGTATTCACCGACCGTAGTGCCAACTTTATTAAGAAGAGAATACTCTCGAACTGACTCCCACAAGAGACTCACAAAAACTTGAAATGTTTATGTTAATCTCTACTTGGCTGAACAATGCAAGGGAGGTTTCACATCAAAAATAGGTAGCGGCTGCTAACAACTAAGTTCGAACGGTCCACGAAATGCTTCTCTGAAAGCCGCTTCAACGAAATGTTGTTGAAGCTTCTCAATGACCTTGCTATTCTTTTTCACAGGCTATGACGAGAGTCATTCAAAAATGGCGACAATAAGCAACGGAAGGTTACTGATAATTTTCTAGGCAACAGTATTGCAATCCATGGATAATACAGGTCGCAACTGAACCAGTTCTTTGCAGAACTTTAGTATAGTGACTATGCCGGTTCAAATAAGCACCTAAAGCCCTCACCACATCCTTCGCAAGAAGATCAAGACTACATAAGCATAGAGAACAATCGGCCTAGAAATTTTCTTGTAAGACAACGCATCTTTCGCGAATATCTCTGCCACAGGTGTTGTCATTTTTCCAATGAAACCAGGCTCGACATGAAACTTTCTAATCAAACTAGGGTCCAACAATAGGTCTATATATCTTCAAGCCACTTTCATAAACCTTGCAGTGGCAAAGCAAATCCTGTGGCAGATTATTTACATAAACCTGGATTAGAAGAGACTGCAAAATACCACCCCACGGCAATTTCACATTCGAACTTGGCCCGTACAAAAAGCGTTCCAACCAGGCTAAGATAGCGTCACCCATAAGCCGACAGCTCTATTAAACTTTTTTGTCAACGAGTTAAAAGCCTTGTCAAATTCAATACATGTGAAACCATCATCATCATCACCAAATTGCTTTATACGGGATTAAAGAAACACCCTGTGTGAATATATGAAGAAATATGCGAAATTCGAAAATGAGAATGAGGTGGCATTGACAGAAAGGCCAAGATGGAGGCAAAACACGCATGTTAGCTAGTCGTTTGCTTCCCTCGAGGGCACTAAATCAATGTGGGACAATTTCGCTTTGAAAGCATTGAGATTTCTTTGATGCACAATGTTAGCTGATAGTTGATTCGATACCCGATTGACTTTAGAGGAAAATGAACTTACCCGTTCCGGTTCAGAACCTACCTTATAGCTGAAAACGATGAAATCGGGAGTGTGTGTTGAATGGGGTATATACAACAGTGCTAACGAACGGGATATCGCAGCACGTTTCCACTATCTTAAGGCATAAATGAAGATCAAATTCCATTCGGCGGTATTTCATACTTTCTATACCAAGAAGCTGCAATCTTTCAGGACAGCAAGGAATGGCACAAGTTGGAAAGGCCATAGGAAAGCAGATTTTGTGTATCACCTCTGCATCTTTTCAATCATTTCAGCGTCCCGGTTATTCTACACGGCGACCATATCTGAGTACAATATTCGAGAAGAGGGTGGCAACAGACTACACAAGCCAATCTGTAATGCTCAATGCATGTATAATTTCCCAGCAAGCGCAGTATACAGTTACCTACTCATGCGGCTTTTCTGTCTATTTCCTTACAGTGATAAGTCCCTCTGAAGTTTGAACTGATATGCACACCCAGGTTCCTGATAACGTCTTGAGCCCAAAGCTTATTCCCACTTAATCATAGAGGGGAATCACGTTGAAAGTTCATATGAGAGAGACTACTCTTTTCTTCATATATGAGCAATTGCCAAGTTTAAGAACAACGTTCGGTGAATATAAGATCTCTCTGAAGTTCAAGCAAACCTTCAGCAGGGTCGCTAAGTGAGCGATTAGTCTCAAGGTTATCCGTAAACAAGCTGCATGCACTCGACAAGCCATCGGACAAATCATTTACATAAATTAGGAAAAGTAAAAGGCCAAATACGCTCCCTTGCAGAATTCCGCCAGTAATAATTCGAGACTGCGAATAGCATCCACCAAATTTACCACAAACTCTCGCTGTGATAAAAAAGATCTTAGCCATTCCAAAAGTTCACCAGATATCCCATAACAGTTTAGTTTAATCACTAGATTTTGGTGGGCAGATCATATCAAGGGCTTTAGCATAATCAATCCTCGCTCACACATCCTCGTGATAGGATGCGTGAGCAAGGATTCTCCTGTGAGGGAGCAGTACTGATTATCGCCGATAATGCTAGAAAAACTGAGATGACTCCAAATTGATTTTCTCAGAATAATTTTGAGCGCCTTCCAAAATGAGGATCTCAAGCTTATGGAGCGATAGCTGGGGACTTGATTTAAGAAAGTCATTTCGGTTGTGGTGCTACAATTGCTTTTCAAGCATTCGTAGCAGTGCTCAGCACAAAACTGTGTCTATACAGAAGTCACAAAGCGTATCGAAGACAAGCGGTAGCTGTCTTGATAAACCGCGGACGTATAACATCTGCTGCGAATTACACCTTATCTCTAAATTAGCAATGAGTAGAACTTCTTCGAGTTTGCGTAGTCCTCAAAATGAGGCCGACGGTCGTCCGCAGTAATGTTTCTAAAGAAATGACGCTAGCCCATTTTATTATTGCTGTGCCTAGAGATTGCTTTACAGCTGCAAAATAACAAAGACGCTTTGTCCATTTCTTGCATGCCTTGCGGTAATCTTCGGAATGCTGGCGTTTTATCGCCCTTCGCCTGTATTTCCAAAATCTTTTGTGTTTTTTTAGTTCCGATAGACGGAAGTATCCCATCCGTTCATAGTTGGCAACAGCACATACTATGAAATGGAAAAATATAGCATATATTCTTTCCAAAAAAAATTGGGATTGTGGGATATATACTGATTAATGGGGGATCTCTTCTCAGCAACAAACCTAACGGGCTATTTTCAAAAGAAGAACCCCTCATACAGCAAACGAGGCCATATTTCGAGAGCAGGTCGTTAAGTACATTCAAATCATGACTCAGCAGTCGTGAAAGTGAATTACTGAAATCGTCTACAATTATTGAAGCCTATGCAACCTCACTGAAGTTGTTGCGAGAACAGGTTGCAAGAACAGGAAAAAGCATTGGTGAAAGAAGTATCAGGCCTCACCGTTGCATACCTCGAATTCAGTGGCAACGTTTCAGTTCATTCAAATAAAAGATGCCAATTTTATTTGCTTTGTTGAGATGGTCAGACATGCGCCTCGAGATCCACACCATTCACAAGGCACTAACTGCGGTAATATCTCGTTGAATACCCCTTTTTCTTTTATCTCTTGGTACAATCATCCTATACAACCAGCTGGCAGCAGTCTGCTTATTTCGCCTAGTTTCCTATGCTCCTCCCGGCTCTTTCTTTGCTTTCAACGTTTAAGGTGGAATTACGTGAGCATGCTGGAAGCCCGTTCCCTTCAGATGCTGCATGTTGAGAAAAACCTGCTTCGCATAGGGTTCCTAAAAATTGCTTTTACAGGTACCATTCCTTGTGCTTGCTTTGAATTTATTCCGAAGTCATCCTGCAGGACGGAGCCGAAATAGCATCGAAACTGTCTAAAACCGTTCCGCAGCATTGTTTCTTTCTTGAGGGAGTGGGGAGGAGGTTGTGGAAATTAGCACAGACAGCTCGCGAAGTTGCTTCTTCTCGGCTTTTTGAGCAACGTCAAGATAACAGCTACTGTTGTCGACTAGAACTGCCGCCGCTGTTGATATTGCGTTGTCCATCACTTCTTGCAGTAGCATACGAACCAACGGTACAAGCTGCGACCGAAATTCACGATAAGGTTCTTACGAAGATCACCTCCGATATCAGTTCACAGTTTTGCATGCATCTCCACAGCCATATCGCCTTTGGCATCTTAGAGCAGGTAAATGAACCATTTTCAGAAAACGATGCACATGAAGTGAATTAGATGCAACATAACTTACTGAAAGAATAAACCTAACGTGTTGATGCCTATCATCGTTGAATAAACGCATGCGGAAAACATTCTTTCGAATGACTTCGACGTTCCGATGCTGAGGATGCACCTCACGGAACCATCATGAAGCACCACCTATTCCTGACGACTACATGGAGTGCCTCGCTTACGCCGATGAAGACCGATCAGCGTTTGCGCTTTTCTTTGCCAAACGAGTAACGTGCTTCAACGAATACGGAGCATTCGCCTTTCTGTCGTGAACTGAAATCATTCGATTCAGAAGAGTTCGAGTCGAATTTGCTCATCACTTTAAGGTTTGCGACGGTACGGCAGCGGTTACTGTGTGCAGCAATGGGATAAGCAGCACTTGGGGGTAATCCATATCCAATAGTGCTGATGGCACAATTCATTTTGCATTTCGTGGCAACGAACTTGTAGGTTCGGTAGGCCAGAACGGGGCATATTAGGAGGCAGCTTGTCAGTAGCAAGCTTCTGTGGGCTTATAGTGATGTTGAGGATCACTGAAAAATAGAGATGGGTAGCCGACGCGTTAACCTTACAGCGTTGCTGCTTCGCGGGAAGTTGGCATTGAGGAGGATTGGGAGTAAGAAGAGAGGGATCCAGTGACGAGTGGAACAACCTCTCTTTTGGCTGACTTTGTTTACTTTTGAGTCATTAGTTCAGTCGGAACGCAATGATTTTCAAAATCGTCGCGAATCGCTTAGTTTCGCATCTTTCGAAAGTGACTAATGGCTGCAGTGGTGGAATGATGCGAAAGTGTTCTATTGAAGGGATCTGGCTCAAGTAAGCATGCATCGTGACAAATGACCATCATGAGATATTTGTATCGTGAACGAATGGGTGAATTGCAAAAAAATTGCCCCTCAAATGCAAATCAGGTAGCTAGACGTTGTGCCGAATATGGCTCATGAGCGATTAAATCTTGCAAACGGTGTCTCATCCTCACATCCTCTTCATTCGTCTACTTCGCCATCCACCTCTTACGTTGTGATTCTAACATGAACAATGCATCAAAATAACCATGCACTTGTTTTATATTCTGCCATATTACATATATAAGTGTGCAGATAATATGACGGCACACAAATTCGCTAAGTAACTTGCATTTGAGTTTCTCTACTCGCTTTGCCAGGGAAGATCTATGTGAGCACGCTGCCTCCATCTCAGGGCATCAGAAAATTGTCCCTCCGGTATATTCGGTGTCTAGAATCAAATAGCCTGCTGGTGCAGTGTATGAGCAGTAAACACAATCTGAGCAATGCAGCATGCTTCACACCTTTCACATTCGAGTTGTCCCATCATAGAGCTTCCACCGCAAATATTCGTCCACACTGAAACTACTCCGTTCTTAAGATTCACCTCGAATCCTTCGATCTCTGCTCCATCTGCACTTTACTCTGTTGAAATCTGCCGTTCCTTACTACAAACAATGATTTCTACCCGTACATACTTGCGTCTTCATCGCTTATGGTTCATTTTATATGGTATGTTTAGAACGGTCGCTGTGTTTCTTTTTCTTTCCGCAGTTTTGCACTTTTGTCTGATTATTTGCGAAATAAAGGCTTTGCTATAGTTAGGTTAAAGGATAAAAAATTCGATTTGTTTTCTGCGTTCAGCCGCGATCTGAGCAATTCTGCGACTTTCCTGTTTTCCACCTACCCCACCTCATCTTCTGACTCCCATAAAACTACGTCGAGGTTGACCGCTTGCAAAAAAATGGAGGGCGGGGAATTCCCAGCAGACGTCTGGCTCTGCATATACTCCTCGTACAGTTGCGAGATCGGCCGTTCGTGGAAGAACTGCTGTGCACCGAGTCAATTTCGCTGCAATCGCTCCTGCATTTCTTGCGCGAAAGCGCGTCTCTCAGGGTTGCAAAAAACATTAGAGGAGGGAAAATTTGCATTTTTATGGATTGCGTGAATGAGTGAACGATATTGGACGTGTTGCTGAGTGGATATGGAGTAAGGGACGGTGAGTTGGATGAGTTGAATCCGGAAGTGGGTGCTCCATTCATTCCTTTGCAGACGACAAACGTCGCATGTGCCCCCCTGCCATATCTTATGGATGCACCGACTCACGCACATCGGCATTGTAAGTCTCTGTTGCAGTGTTAGTTGCTTATCTGCCGGCAACCAGCAGCTTCTTGGTTTAGCGCTGCAACGGGGGTTAATACCCAGGTGCTGTTGAGTGGCGAGTTGCTCTTGCTTGATAGTTAACGTTTGGGGAGGGAGGTGAGGTTTAAGCCTTTAAACGCAGAAATGTTGTGCTCAGTGCTTGGAACTTGTGGTCTCAGACAATGACGTCAGCGAATACTACGTGACATTCAAAGAACGCTTAGTAGCTAATCACTTTCCTAACTTCCACCCCGAATACTGATGTGCCTTCATATATTTTGCGTGTCATGCCTTCATATTCCCACAAGCTGACTGCAATGGTATTCTCTTTGCATCTAGATTACCGCAGCTAAACGCCAACGCTATGATGCAACAAACAGTTATGGAACGAAACACAGCGAGCGGAACTCCCACGGGATCAGTTGTGGGCACCCAGGATCGCCGTAGCTTGGATCACATCACTGGTGGTGGTGAAATGGCTGACGAACAGATCGAGCGGTGTTTACCTAAAACCGGTGAGTGTATGTGAAATTTTCGGAGATTATAATTGCGACAAACAAACAAAGACATTTTTTAGCAGATCAGTGTGAAGGGATACGTAGAGGCAGAGAATGCGTGGAGCAGCGGGAACAATGGCCGTTCAGGCATGCAAGTTCCGCTGTTGTGCTACCAGTTGAGGCTCCGATTGTGTCTTTTCGTCCATTTAATGCCAGCAGCAATAGGACAACAATCTTCCTTTTACTTTCTAATATTATTTCACGGAAGTTTCCTGTGATTCATTGCGTTCACTGCGCGATTATTTATTTTTTAAAGGGACATTTCGAAGGTGTTCGACGGTAGTAAGGCTATTCTTTTCAGAGACAAAGGTTCCTTTTTATGGTGATCCGTTCCAACTAGTGAAAGTTTTGCTTTCATCGTCCTCCGACTTGCCTCGAACGTTTCTTCCTGGGAGAAAAGAATTGCGTTGTCATCCATTTCCTAAAAATACGCATACGCATACGTAGTATCTCTTATTTGTGCTGGTGTACGTAGAGTTACCATCTAGAACAAGGCGATTCCATGATCGTATTCATTGGAAAGAGATGAACTCGTAGGAAGGAGAACGCTTTCAGTCGTCAAGTTTTCAAGTTGAGTATTTTCAACAGAGGTGCTGTTGATATATTTCGAAGCTTGGGTGCACGCGATTGCCTTCATCACACTCACATAACGCGAATGAATCGTTGCACTGCTATTATTTATAGCGACGAGTTGGGCATCGACAGCTGTTGGTATACTTTTGCCACATTAACGGCTGAAAGCCTTCATGAAAGCTGGCTGAGTGCTGCTGCAATGGGTGGAATGTTTTTATCAATTGAGTACTTTTTCTAATTCGATGTGGGGGAGAGGGTGGGGAGGGGGAGTCGTTGACTGGCGCTTTGCCATGTGAAGGTGGCGAAGACACAGATGATGATTTGCTATTTTACGCGGGTGCAGTCACCTTTTCCCGTTCCCATAATTGCCTTTCTCCAATGCAAATTTTCTTGCCGTGCATTTGCTCATCATTCTCGTTTCTCCTCCTCATCCATTTCATTCATCAGACTATTCACATCGAAGCATGCTCAGCAACGTATTTGTTTGCTTATCTATGTTGTTAGAGGTTTATAAACGGTCAATGAGGTTTGCTCTATCATTTCAAGGTGAAAGTGACGAAGTGCACGATGTGCGTGCAGTATCGTGATGTGTTTGCCAGTTTTAGACGTGATTTTGCTGACTTTCAGATGCAATCGATGGGTTATCAAAAGCCGAAGAAGCGTCTTCTCAGATTCCGTTTGTTGCATGTCAAATGAACAAGGCCAATAAAACAGTAACTCGTTTTTTTTTTTCAGCATCTTTTTTCTCTTTGGTAGAAGGCGGTCCGAGTTTGAGGCAGTTTATTTGTATGTTTGATCGGAAGCAGTAGGTCGGACTTGGTAGGTATTCTGTCAAACGACGACCTCTACAGATTCTCGGGGGAATGTGATGTGCGATATATGTAACGGTTCTTCCCATTGTTATCACTTCTGGAATTTGTGCTGAAAACACCGAGCGTTCAGTTCAGTTGCTAACATTGATTGCTCCACTTTGTTATACCTGTACCTGCTTGCTCAGTGTCATCCTGATTGCCGAACTTCTCTCCTTCCTGTTTCTCTTTTATTTAATCTATTCAGATTTGGGCAGACGCTCATATTCTCATGTTCTGGGCACAAGATTTGGTCATTTTCATAAACGAATAGCGGCGCTTCAAGATTGTTAGTGTTTCGGTGAGATTCATTCCGAAATGAGAAAATGCAACACTTTAGTGCTTCGAAATGTTCTCATGAAAGCCTTTCTGCATGCAACCAATAACTTCGCTTCCATTCTCTGCATCCTTAGTTCCACATTTATGAAGTGTGCCATGTACAGTTTTGTGTCAAATTATATAGCAAAGTCGTAGGGCTGATGTCTTTGTTCGTTCGATTTGACACAACACCTATTGCGTTACAGGACATGCATTCGGAGTGGCACGTATGTGACACGTTACGCGGAGAGGATCAGAACTTTCGTGACGATGAGAGATATGCAAACAACAGAGGAGAAGTTTCGTTCCGCCCTACAATAATGCATCCTCATGAGCAACGTGAAGGAGCATTGTCGTTGCGTACTAATAGTCCGTGGCTTACACATACACTGACGGCACTCAAGGAACGCGAATTGAGGTTGTTTTCTCGCTTTCGAAGGGTACAGATATATGTTTTATACGCTAGATTTTGATGGCCTGGGGGACCGGATTTCCTCCAGAATTCCTCTGCTTGCCTCTTTACAGCCACTGTGATATCAAAGATGTTCTGATTGGCAAGTATTGAATTGCTGTGCGTCTTTTTTGCTTTTCTCTTTATTATTCGAACAGTTCAGCGATCACGATGGCGCTATACGGTTCGAATCAATTTTCCACAACTTTAAGGGCTTTTGTCACTCGAGACCGCGATCGATTTGCAATCACTTGAGTGCCTACTGTACATTCATCGATCAGGCGGTAGTGAATTGTCGTGACTGCGATTCAGGTTGATTGACACGATCAAACGGGTTCGTTACTTTCGGAGCCCATCGTCGCCGTGTCTGTATTTCACTGCGACATTCGTTACTCGTTTCATATCGAAGTTTATTCAAGCAGAAATTTGTGTTCTCACTTCCAGGATCAAGGCCCGTGTTGCCTCCCGAATCGAACTACTTCGCAGTTTGCCAACCGACGTTAATGATGAGGTTCGACTGAAAACGGAAATTCAGCTTCGCTCTCTGCGTCTTCTGCAGTTTCAGAAGCATGTAAGTCTTTGTATTTTACTCTCTTTCCTTCCCATTTTGTTGCAGGTGTCTTTCTTGTGAGGCTTCCTGGGGGTTTTACTCATGTTTACGAAAACTCGTTTTCTTTGTCACTGCCTCCCCACTCATTCCTGATTGGAATCAGATCTGTGTTTCGTCGACGGAAGTCCTCCCTTTCCTTGATGCAGGGGGGGGGGGGGGGATGAGGGATTCCTTGAGAGACAGTCACGCCGCCTGTTGAAGGTGTTTCATGTGGGTTACGATTCTGGCATGGAAAAATTTGCAGTCTCCAGGGATTTCGAATTGAGGAAAGCGTTGAGGCAAACGAGAAGGTAACGAGGTTACTTTTCTAGCTACTCTCATTGGAGTGTCCATTTTCTTTGCTGACCAGTATCTGCTCCATCTTGCGTAGAATGAGTTGAGGAGCAGATGTTTATCTGAAAGCGAGGGTCTGAATGAAAAACAGCGTTCTCTGATTATTTAAAATTGAGGGAGCATGTTCAATCGAGCCCTTATGTGCATAGAATTATGTTAGCCTCTAGAGGCAGCACTGTATAATGCCGTTGTTGTTGGTGGTGGTAATGATGGTGGGAAGTGTTTACCTCATAAACGAATAAACGAACTCAGCTTTCATCAGGAAGACGAAAATGAGAGGAGGAGAACACGCATAGAGAAAGCAACAAACCGCATGCAGCGATTTGCCTATTCAATTCTACTACATATCAAACGAACAACGTCTTGAGAACAAGTGCCCGTGATGGAGTTTTTAATAGTCTATTTCGTGGGAGTGAGAACTACTTCGATGAATTAACATGAACGAATTAACTGAAAGTCGTCAGCGTAACTTGTTCCAGAAAGTTTGAATCGTTTGAAGGCAGTCATAGTCGAAAATCGTCAGCTCTGTTCTATTTTTTCAAGTGACATTTTCGAGGCTAAGATGCAAGACAGCGTTTGCGCGTTTCAGAAACGGTTTAATGTCAGTTCAGTGAGCCAATATTTATACTGATATCTTTTGGGATTTGAGGGCTTGCAGGTGTAGAAGAGGCGAGACTTGTAACATTTATTTCTGGTGGTCGTGTCAATATGCTTATTGAACTTGAGCTTGAAAACCTGAGTCTCTTGAGCAATGCTGTTAAGTTTTAGGTGCGAGCCGAGGTACTGGGTGTGCTGGAAAAAGAGACCATGTTCAGAACAACGCTTCCGTTGAACAACAATGAGTTTAAGCAATCCAGAGGTATACTTCTTAGAGACGCACGCTATGTTGCGGAAATGGAGAAAGTCCGAGCTGTGGAGCACGAAAAAAATAAAAGAAAGGATCGGAGCGAATTTCTTCATGCACTTATGCGACACTTTGACGAGTTCAAACGGTTTCACCGAAACAACCGGGTTTGGATATGTATTCAGTTAGACGACGTTTTATAGACGGGGAGAACGGTTGTTTGGCTCTTGGTGGTTTTCTTTTATGAAGTGAGTCCACTGACCTCAAGCAGATTCTTTAATTACGCAAAGTAGGCTACTTGCATGCCCAATAGGCCACATTTATGACGCAATTTAGTGGATGCAAGAAACATTGGCATCGAGATTTTCTTATTCCTCTTTGATGAGCCTCATTTTGGGAAGACACTAAGCGAGTTGGTGGACTATTTTTATGTGGCAGCGGTACAGCATTGCTGGCTGTATCAAAATGCCTTCGAGCTGGATGAAACGAATGAAAGGAGAGGCACGGGAGAGAAAAAAAAGGAGGGAGAACAGTGGTATTTTCAAGTGGTGACTTTTTTAAGTGGTGCTTGGAACGATGAGCCTGAACGCATTTGCCACTTTTATTTGAGCACCGCTTCAGAGGAGTTTTTGCTGGAATGAAGGCTGCCTTATTTCTTCACCTCCACAGGATAGTTATCGAGCACTGTAGGCAGTGTAGTGCTACCTATGTTCAAAAATTCTCTGATTGAATGTGGCGCTCATGCCTATCGAGATGAACTTCACTCCGTTGTGTCTTTCTTCTCTGTGTTTCGTTTCCTTGGTTCCATAGTGTTGGTGTTGTTGGTGTCGGTGACATGACAATTAACTTCCGTATGGTGAGCTTGTTGGTTCAGGTAGAACATAACAATATGAAGAGAGCGGTGCAAGCACGTCGCCACAACAGCGAGAAGGAACGCATAAAGAAGCTGCAGAGAAGGGAACGGATGCGACTGCTCAAGCTCATGCAAGAGGACGAAGAGGGTTACAAGTGGGGTTTTGCAATATCTATTCGTTCTTTTCTAATGATTGACGGGTGTTATTATCAAATCGTCATATTCCTGAAGCAGATCATTGCCAACAGTCCCAATCATCAATCATGTCCTAACAGAGAGCATAGTTTTTATTGCCGTTGCGTAGCTGTCTGCAGCAACAATTCAACAACCTTTGTGTTTTAAAAGTGCACTTTTCAGAATATTTCGATAATGAAATGCGATGAGATGAGGTTAACAGTGGTTTAGCATGGGATGCTAGAATGATGGCATTTAGGCAGCTGCTCGATGAGAAGAAGGACAAACGTTTGGTGTACCTCCTGAAGCAGACGGACGAGTATGTGAAGAATNATTTGAGTATGGGATGCTAGAATGATGGCATTCAGGCAGCTGCTCGATGAGAAGAAAGACAAACGTTTGGTGTACCTCCTGAAGCAGACAGACGAGTATGTGAAGAACTTATCGAATCTTGTCAAGCAACAGGCGGTGCATTTGCGCACTAAACAGGCGTCAAGGTGCAAAGGAGTAGGCGACAGGCGAGGTAGAATCAGAAATNNNCTGTGGCTGTGGGTCGTCACTACCGCTGTCGAATTTTGGTGTTTGCTTATTTAGACGTTTACCTAAGGTCCCAGTATTGTTACTTTGTGTACTTGAGTCGTACTGTTTGCTGAATTTGGATGACATATCTCCAAATGTTTTCATATGAAGACGTGGAGCTTTGAAATTTGTCAGGGGTTCTGAGGGATAAGCAGCACAATCGCTCGAAAATATCATTGATGCTGAAGCTGATTGTTTACCTTCTATTCGAGTAGTATTTCAGGCATCATACTTCTCTGCGAAATTTTTTTTCTTCCTCCGGTGGGNGTTCGAGTAGTATTTCAGGCATCGTATTTCTCTGCGAAATGTTTTTTCTCCCTCCAGTGGGCGGTTCTAATCGTTGACATAATTCAAAGTGTTTCATAATAGTCCTTTTCTCAAATGCTTCTTGCAGTTTTTCTGTAGCTGTTTCAGTCATTGTGCAACTGTTCAAGAGGGCGCTTGTGTAGAAACTGCAGGGCTGATGGACATCCTAGACAAACCTGCTGAACTCATTCGTGTTTAGCGGAAACTAAATTGGTGTATCGTGGCGTAATGCTTATTGCATTACAAGCTCGTAGCAGAGTTTGGTGGTCAATACCGCAGCAGGTATTTGCAGGGGAAGTCCAATCCCCTGCATATTACTTGACAGCCTAATAGAATGTAGATGCCTATGTTACGTCTATGTTT
>JAARMF010000311.1:2788-23304 GCA_022844705.1 Toxascaris leonina
AGGAAATATAGAAAAGTGCCATCATAGCGGACATGGTCGGTACAGTTATTTGTTTATTTAGGCATTCATTTGCTTATTTTGTTTCGTTGCTCATTTATTTACTTGTTTATTCAGCCTCCCAAACAGGATCAGTACATAAATAAGTGTAAGTGAGAAGCGTAAACGAGTGTACAAAAACAACAAACGCAAAAAGTAGATGGACGAACAATGGATAGTTTACATGCTGCATGAACAAATTCAACGCTAAAAAGCATATAAACAGGGGTGAAACAACCATCGCAAGGATGTAAACAATGGAGCGTTTTAAAAGATAGTTTAAAGTGAGGATTTACAGTGGTGAGGCAGAGGTGAAAACGATTTAGGTGCATCACGAAATTTTCAGCGCTAACTACTTTAACCACATTATCAACAAGAATATTCCATCTAAGCGTCACAAGTAATGCAAATTATTCAGAAGACTCATTGCGATACAAGTTTTTCTAGCTGATATTCACATCTACACCGTTCACTTTCAGGGGTCATCTCAAATACTGTGAACAGCGAGCTATCAGAAAAACAATGCACTATCCTGAAATAGTAAACCAAATCGAATTATAGTCTGCGGTATTCTAATGAATCCAAGGCGGCGAATTTCAGCGTGGCATACTTCAGGTAGCTGCTAACGAAACTGATGGATCCGACATAAAATAAAGCAATATCGTTTTCTTAATAGCCCACAAATGCCCTGAAAAAATATATTCTATTTACACAAAAAATTCGTCATCTGAAAAAAAATCTGCTCTCTATTTTGGATCGTTCACGTTTCGTTAAAAATCCAACAAAAAAGCACGGTGAGTTATCACTGCTAAATGATGGAAGCAGCCCGATCATCGTAGCAGACATCGGTTATCTGAAATAAATCCCTCAACTAATTCTGTCTTAAGAACCTCATTTCTCATTTGCTGTGCTCATCTTGAGGGCTGATTTGTAGGCTATTTCTTACGCAATTCTCGATGTTCAGACAGACAGAAAAACCCTTTCCAGTTAACGCGATGAGAAATAAAATTTCCAAACTTGTCTATTGCGGGCAATTCTGTGATATATTGTCAGGCAGATCTTGCAGGAGGCAAGTGGAAAGGTAGCGTATGGGTCAAAAGTCAAGCAGGAAGAGTGAAAGAAACCCAAGTACTAGTATAACCGACACTTCAAACGTTCGGTGTTGCGATAATCAATCAGTGGCATGCTGGAGTTAATTACAACGGTGGCATGGTGGTAAATCTTGTTCTTGAACAGCACTCATCATAGGTGTAGTAAAGGACGACGTGAAGAACACCCCCACTAGACAGAACACAATGCAGTTAACCAAGTAAACGAGACCATTATATCTGATACTATTTTGTGGACACCCATACAAGCCCATGGAGCTAATCTCTAGTGCTTTACTAACTATCGTACAGCTTCAAACAAAACTGAGATCCTGAATCTGTGCACTTTTCGAGAAGACTATTTGAGAATTTTACAATATAAATAATAAATAAATAAAATATGTGGGGCTATTATACGGAAAGCTTGCTGGTCGTGGAAAGAATTCAAACGAATATGTTTAGGCTGTGAAAGGAGTGTAGATTATGTAGATTACCAAAGTGCTGCACTGTAGCTGTGAAAAAGGCGTTTAAATAACTCCTTAACATCTGAAGTAGTTTATGTGCTTCAAATGGAGCTTGGACCGTTGTGCAGAATGGTGCTAGACTGAGGCTAGGCATGTTGAGTAAGGGTAAATGATTGCGTATTGTTATGGTTTGTTGTTACACTATTATCATATTTGCTGCGCCGTGACGTTAGTACATCCGTACTTCGGTATAGGTTTCATTACTCATAGTTGAGCTCGCGATATTAAAGAGGAAGAACGGTCCAACTATCGAGAACTGAAGTTAGCAATCTACCAAGCAAGAAGAGATCCACTGGCTGACTCTCAGTGGCGAATAATCAAGACTCGCGTAACCTCAACAAAGACCACCGACAGTTTTTAATTTACAGAAACAAAAGGTCGAAGAAGTCTTCTGCGCTAGAAGCGAGGGAAACAAACGCAAATTTCGCTCAAAGAAGAAAGCTTCAATAAGAGAACCTCAGAGTTTCTATATAGTGGGGGGCAGGGAGGTGCGAAAACGGGATTGGAGGAGGGCTGAAGGGAAGAAGGCTGCGGAGGGGGTAAGAGAGGGACTTACTTCCCGAGCGTTATGATTAACACTTGAATATTAACGAAATCAACTACTGAACTGATCGCTGCTTGGTGTGAGTAAGGACAAAGCGTTATACATGTCTTTGTAAAAACCTTCACGAGCACCAAATTTTCACCTGCAACTTGTGCTGTAATGTTTTATTCTGTAAGGTTTTACTCTACTGCTATAAGACTCAACTGCCAACGAGAGTACGAGCCACCCTCTATGATAGTTTTGCATCTAGAGAGCAGGTATTGCTACCTAGACGAAAAAAGGATGACATTTACATAGGTGGAGTTGACTGGATGTGTTTGCACTTTTTAGATTTTATCGGGCAAACCTGGACTGAGATTATTCAACAAATGAAATGAGCCACGTTTTCGCCGTCTGTATTTTCAGGAGTAATATCGCCAAAATATCTGCGGACATACAATCGTAAATATATGAACTACATTGTTTGCTTCGTTCATCAACAACCAGCAATGGGTTGCCCAAATAGCTATGAAGCCACGAAGCATATACAGCAGTAAAATTTGATTTTTTGATTGACATTTGCTGGCTCGTGCATTCTTTGCCGATCATTTGAAATTGATATCAAATAGCATGATCACGACGATGCAGTGAAACGTCCTTTTAGTTGAATGCGCCAAAATGCGCCTTATAAAGTCACGAATTTTGAGGTATGAATCGATCGGACCAATTCACTAAGATGCAAATATTGACAGCATCACTTGGATCAAGTCTATAAGGTGATTAAAATCAGTTCTGATGCGGCCTTGATCTAATTTCGGTTAGAAATTCATTAAATTAGTCATAACTCCAGGGAATGAATCGGGAAGAAATGTGCATTTACATATTGCAGTGCACATTCGAAAGCAAACAGACCTGTTCAGTGACCGTTGGTGGGGAGTTTCCCGGTTTTCAAATAGGATTTATTTCAAAACATTGGCTCGATTCAGGTATAGTAGTATTTCGACTTAAGGAATGGCTTGCTCGTACCGATTTGGCAGTCTTCGGATTGACGTGTACACAATACTCCACTGATCTCTCGTTCTGGCGTCTTCTTCGATGGACATTCCGCCCATCGCTGCTAGCTATATGTGAATGACTCTTCGTCAACGCTACATCGATCGCGGAATGGCGTGCAACTGATCTGTAAATTCCGTATTAGTCACCATGACAACGTTGCTTAATGCCGATCAAAATTCGGTTGATCAATCAGTTTATAAGAATGACAGATTTTAAATCGCTGCGGATAGGTAGTGCAAAAAATGCGCCATTTGGTCGTTCCCAAACTGTCGCCGCATTCTCCATCTGCATTCGTGCACAATACTGTGAGATATCGAGATACCATATACTATAAAACTCGAATGATCTGCATGAGGCTTATGTTCTGTGCACTTTCAACGTAATCACATAGTTCTAAACGTATTTTCTCACTTCTTCAATAATCTTGGGCAAATTTTTAATTGCCGCTTTTTTCGAGAATATTCAGCGTTTGCAATATTTTATATCTAGATGGTGTTGGAATCTGACTCATAGGAATATTGACCAACACTCAGCAATACTTCAATAGTATTACCTCGTAATCATTCAGACATCGACAATACCTCATACTAAACAGTAAGGAGCACGATCCGATGCAGATATTCTGTTGGATTCTTTGCTTATTCATTGGAAATCATTGTTGATAAACTCGGATAGTTGATTTTATTGTGAAGTTGAAAATTTTGATTTGTGGAAGTGTTATAATGCTTCAATAGTCTGGACTGCTCTCCATGTGTGCAAAGGAAGGTGTGAAGTGTATTACACTTGTTACAGTTTATAATGCCTTCACAAAAAATGACTTGCACTATGCAGCACATATGTCATAATTATTGACGCAAATTTCCTGAAGCTTATGAAGCTTAAGAAATGGATCTGGTTATAACTGTAAGCATAAAAACAGATTCGCCCTGTTCATTTTCTCTCATGCACCCCCATTCTCTGCATTTATACAATAATATCTTGCGTTTCTGAAGGCTAGCCAATTATTTGCATGCTTAATGAGCGCCCAAACGGTGGAAGTGTTCGTAATTGCCTTGCCAATAGAATTTGCTTACTTAATAGGACTGGTAGCTGGCCTGCTGGCGACGTAGGTTTCGGTTATTCGGAGTTTCCTTCTCCTAGCCTTTCTTCTTCCACGAAGTACCTGCAAGGCAGCAGGGGCTGCGATCTTTTTCGGCGGATCGTACTCGCCGTGATGCGAAACCGTCATTGGGTAATGTGACCATTTTTCAAGTGTTGTCGGTGTCGTTGCGCGGTTGCTGAGCGGTCGCATTTCCTACCGCTCAGCTTGATTCGGTGGAAGGGTCGCGAAAGGGCCGTCAGATATGACGGTCGCCTGCGAATATGCAGAATAAGCAGGCGTGAACCAACCGACGGCGAAATTCATCAGGGTGTTACTGGGTTACCCAGAGTCGATTAGAAATCAAATAAATTTGCATATTTGGTAAGTTATCTACCCAGTGGTCAGCCGATTTTTTGCTTGAATACAATTTTTAATGAGTTCTCGTTGAATCTGTTGTAATATCGGAACAGTTCAAAGAGATGCATGCGTTAGCTCCAAATTAGGAACAATAGTATTTGTTGCGATCGTCCGCTGTAGTGGCTTATTTCGTCTTGGATGTCAAAGGTAGTGTGGATATGAGGATGTTCAGTCCTTCCCGAAGAGCTTCTCCACCTGAGTATAGAGGTCAGGATGCGCAGTTCTCTTCTGAAGAGCTCCTCCATCTCTTACATGCTTGTAAAAGATGACGCATGAAAAAAAGAATGACGCATCCCGAAATTGAGCGTTGTAATTTCAATACGATATCAATTCCGCGGAAATGGTCGAGCAAATCTTTCTACGTACACTCAACGGGAAAACAATTATACTCGACGTTTCGCCGCTGGCCACCATCGAGGAACTGAAAGCACTCGTAGCACAACAAGGACTCGAAATTGATTTGTGAACGTTTGATTTGTGAAGGCCGCTTTCAGGTCTGAATTGAAATTGAAATGTTAGTTCAAAAATCTTGGTGTCAGTACAATCTTGAATGTAGCATAAATCATTTTTTGAACGTAAATTGAATATTCTATCACTATTCAAATATTGTTTAGATTCAAACTGTAAATATTTCGCAACCTACGATGCTTTGCTGCATGCATTAGGTAGCAAACAGGGCAGCAGTCGTGTCATCCTCATTATTCAAGACTTTCCCATGTATTTTTGTTTATAGATGGAAGGTGTAAATGAATGTGGATATTATTGTGGAGACTCTTAGAGTGAGGGCCAATTCGGTGCTCCACTTGTTGGATGAAAAGAATGGGAAGTAACAAAGTTTGTGCTGGGAAACAGATTGCATTTATGTGAACAACTGGAGGGCGGTTGTACTCTCGATGACTACCGTATTACGCCTAGTTCAACCGTTCACTTATTGACAGATCTACCTGGAGGTGGATTGGGTTCTATTCGGATAGTGCCGAATTTGAAGAAACCCGCCGAAAAGTATAACTGCGATAAAAAAAATCTGTTGCATGGTTGGCGTTCGTTTCTTCGACTGGAAATTTCATTTCACGAGTATGATCATGATTTACATAAGGGTTGTTTCGTCGGCAAGTGGGACTGATAGAAACAGAAGGAAACCCATTAGTGCTTGTTACATTGTCAAATCTAGGCTTTTCATAAGCCAGGCCAACCCAACAAACTACTGCTTTTGATTACAGGTCCTAACCACCGTTAATAATTATAAGCCGAACATGTGCACGACAAGAAGTACGGCATTCTTCGAGTCACTTAATTTTCAAAGCAGTCGCGCTTGATTAACTTTCAGGAATATTTAATTTCAAAAATTCAACTAAACGATAACGTGCGTTTGTTAATACGATGAATTTCCTCTGAAATTTACTATGCTTCACATGATGGTTTTTATCGAATCGTTTAAAAAAAAACTTCACCGATGTTCGCCAGCTAAGTCAATTAGAAGGTGGTGACGCAAATCTCACCTCCCTCTACCCAAATGTTTATTCACAATATGCTGATTACTTATTAGACATATGTTCTACAGTATTACGCACGACTGTCACCCAAGGCGATCAACTGTCGCAAGAAGAAATGCTGTCCGAGTGATCTGAGCAACAAATACAAACTTTCAGAAGGCTGCAAAATGTGAATCAGTAGTACTCCAGCGAACACATTGAATGTTGCAAATGTGAATAAATTACTGCTAATGTTCAAATTTTAAATAAACGTTCAAATATCACTGATGAAATCTTTGCAGCTGGCTAATAATGTTAAGCTGAAATAACGACACAGTAAGTTGAATGTGCAAGAAAAAAACTTATCACTCGACTCAGAGAATACTTAGCATCAAACGAACGGTAATCGACCACTGAAAAGCATATGTGTAACTGACCATCTAAGTGAATGCATTTGCATGAATACAGAATGCAACGATGAATTCCAAACCGGGGAGGGGGGAAGGGGGTGGGTGACGATTGAGGGCGTTTAGTACGCGTTGCTTACGACTTTTTCCGGGCATATCTATCGTTGTCTTTTGTTCGCAGACTCTCAAAATTTCCAATCAGTAGCCATTCTGTCACAACTGGAAACTGTTTCCATTAAACATAAATAATTCTGCACATGAGCAAAGTGATAGAACCTATACAGGTAGGTTATGACGGAGCAACCCTCATTTCTTAACCGGTCGAACGCACCCCTCCACCTCAGCTTCAGATTTCATATGAGTGTACCCAGTAAAACTTCAGTTCTCGTGCTCTACCGCTTCCACCGCAATGCTCCAGCCTGAAAGGCGTCGGTAAATTTCCACAGATTAGATAGAAAACTTCAAACACCTAGCTTGCTTTTTTCATTGCATTCAACTCAAGCACACAGTTGAACAAAATTCCGACGGTACTTGAAATCGGGTTTCACTTTAAGTTTGAATCATCCAGCTCATGGAAGTTTTTAGGCTTTTATTAAAATTTCAAAAGTCTTGATAACACGACCAGCGGATGGATGCGCCAGCACTTGATTCAGTTGTGCTCTTTCCAATCTAAGCAGCCTTCTCTATACCTATTTATCAACCATACAACATGTGTATTTTTGCGTCCAAACTACAGTCGCTCTCTGTAGCAGTAAACCATAGCCCTTTAATCATCTCCATTTCATATTCGACTACAAGCTGCGAATAACATCAAGCTGGGTGGTTGGCCAAATGCAGACGGCAAATGCCAACAATTAAGCAGTCTATCGCACCACAACGTACAATAAACACTCCTCCCCCCCCCCCCACNTGTTCACCTCAACCATGCAGCTAATAATGAAACCTAATCGATTGAAGCATTTCATTTATAGCGTACGAAATGATACAGCAGTACCCAATACAGAATCACACGGAACATACATATGATTTTAAAAATAAATACACGAGGACAAACATTGATGAATGGCAAAGGTATGAGGGAAAAATAGACATGTGCATTTGTATTGCAAATTACATGTCTCCTTTCCATGTTTTGCAGTGCAGAAGGCCATTATTAAAAGGCCTTCACTTGTACTACCGATCCTTTTCGGAATACTACACCTCTGTGCGCTACCCACACTTCTTTGACACTGATACGTAGTGTTTAAAAACGCTCCACTCCAGTGGCTTCTCGCAGTTTGCAACCGTCCACATAATTTAAATCAAAATAACAGCTCTTTGACCTCAAACTTGATTCACCCAAGTATCGAAGATTTGAGTCCGACTGGATTCTTTTCGATAAAATTAAGCTCGGATTTTCAAACAATCCACAGTTCTCAATCCTTCAATTTGCCCCCCCCCCCTCCCCCTCCCGTCACTGATGTGGCCACCAATTACACCTCGCCATCACAAACAACGCCCTGCACAGTTCCGAGTCTCGTGTCCTAAAAAGTAGAAGCCCTCTTCCTGCCAACATCGTTTACGTACTCATTCATTCATCGTTCGAACCGTGGCTGAGTCATTTGGATCACTGTTGTGTTACTGCTGCTGCGTATTGCACGGCGAGGTGTCTGATAACCGTTCCCTACGGCGCTCCTTTTCTTTATTTTGTTGTTTCCATTTCATGTTCTTCCACCTATATTAACGTTCATACTCACATGCCGTTCATATATTTTCCCACTTCAAGACGTTGACGTATATAAAAAATTAGATTAACTCAATGTGAAGAAGAAATGATAGTGGAAAGTGAGGTATGATGGAAAGACATATAATCGTCTTCTTGCATCTATGAAAAAGGAATACGACTCAATTGAAGGAAACTATCAAATCTATCTACTAGTTAACTTGCCATTTTCACAACTGTAAGTATGGCCGCTCATCTCGTCATCAACACCAAAAATTATTTTATTGATATGCAATCCAACTCAAGGAGACACTGCATTTCGCCACCATTTGGAAAAGGCCGAAAACGGAGATCGGATGCTAGCTGCGCAAGATTCAACAAAGCATTGAATCCCTCACTAAAACCTTTCACCTAAACGGCAGTCATAATCATTGCAGTTTAAATAATAGTAATTTTACTCAAGAGTGCATACAGGGAACAGCGATGCGCATAACAGTACAAGTAGCGGTTCTATTTATCAGAGCAGTTAGTGTGTAACACTAGCGTTTACAGCATGAAAGAAAACAAGACGGACATATGCATTAAAGCGGATATTGGCAGACTGATATAAAACAACAGCAGCAAAGAGAAGAATGCAAGAGACTTTAAGTGTTAAGCAGTTGGAGTGGAAGGTAAGTGTAACCTGCATTTGCATACACTTGAGAGAACTCTTCGAGCATAAACACCGCATACAATAAAAAACAAGGTCACATAAATAATACCTCTGCTATGAAGTGCGCAGAAATCGATGAATGAGCAGAGTCATTTTAAAGACATCCAACTTTACAATATAACATTTTGCTCGTTTCAGAATCGTTCAGAGAAATAAATCGAAGACTGCCCAATCCATTCAATATATTGTGAAATTCAAAGTTTAAAAGTTTATGTAATGCAACATTCGCCCAATTTGAGAATTAAACAGTGGAACTGTAATGCTATTTGATAACACTGTTTGTCTTAAGATCAACCAAAACAAACGAATACTGAAATGCGAGGGGATTATGGAACACTGGAATATAGTAGAATAAAGAAATATAGAGGAATACTGCAATATCACGACGGCACGATTTCTCTTTCCACTACCTCCTGGGCCCAACTAGACACTGCAGGTGATAAATTTACGTTTTCAAAATAAGAAAAGATAGTATGACTTTTAACGAATAGGAGGCTCATAGCGTTGACATTCAATGCGTTCATGCTTTGCACATTGAAAAGCTCCCCCATTCGCCCTCCTTAACACGATATCTTCGATGCACTCTGTTGATCTTAGGCAAACGGCAACGGATAAAATACGAACGGGTAAGCTCTTCAACAAGGAGAGAACATCCCATCCCTTTTAGCCAGACGTCGAATGCTTCAGGAAATGAAATGCGGATCTGCCGGTTTGTTCGACAGCAATTACACCATTCCATACCAGAAATCCCAACAAATCCAATCCAGTTTTTGAAGATTGCTGTCATTGTCCTCAAGGCGACACAAGCTTACTGATTCTTGTTTCAGGCCTTATTTTGGCTTTACCATGTGGAAGGAGAACAACCGAAAAATGGAACGTCACATGATACCAACTTTACAATTCTGTGCTACAATGACTGGCAAATACATCAATACATTAAACAAAGACAACCACTCGTATTCCAGAAAAACGCGCGAAATATAAGAAAGTGTAGCTGCATGGAAGTTGCTTAAAGCAAGCAGAAAATGAACGAAAAACAAATGAAAGAAAGCAAAGTTGTATATGGAAGTTATCACCACACAGCCAAATATTTTGGATAGAGGAATAATGTATAATAAAAAGGCAATGTACCTTAAACTTAAAGAGTTTTGAAGAGAAGTGCGATTTAACCACGAACTTTGAAAAAATGAGGAAAAAGCGATTCTTTTTAAAGCGATTCTTTTAGCAATTTGAATAGAAATTCGCAGATTGACATATTCACAAACATTTTAAAAGGGAATTTAAAATAAAAAGAAAACCTTTTCAAACGATCGGAAATAAGCAGTGCATACATTGAGTGACCATAAATGCAGTAAATGCTGGTCGTTATGATGACGGTTAGCAAAATTGAGTGTCCTTAAATAAGTGCAAAATATAAGTCCAACTTGGTAAATGAAGGCATGATTGTTCCTACAGAATGCTATAGCAATACATTAATTAATCCAAAAATGATTAATGAAAACAAGAAAAAGTTGCCGAATCAACTGATATAAAACCGCTATACTTCGCCGGACCTTGAAAATAAATATATCTGAGAACTGGAACTGAGAAAAATGGAATTCTCAACTCAATAATCCTGCGCATTTTTTATTTTCTTCCCATTTCCAATGTATAAAAAATAATGAATCAAAGTGATTCATTACTATATGTGAAAAGGACAGGCATAACGACGAAATGGGCAAAACACTCGTGAACACTGCAACCTAATAAGAAACGACAGGCATTCGCCTACTGCACCACTTCGTCTCTACCATTCCATTTCTGAGGGATATGAAATCGTAAATGTGGCTGCCAACTGCATCTTAACAGAAAGCACATCGGCAAGAGGAAAGACACACAATGAAGGGAAACGAACTTCCTCGAACTGCTCACACCTGTCGTTTCTGCTTTTGCAAACATCGCAATGAAAACGCTTCGATATTGAAGTGATTGCACAACTGCCGAACCTGCAATTCACTGGCTTAGCAGCTAGTTTAAGAACGGGCTTTCTTCAGCTATAGATCGGATGGATCACTTTTAGTAAAAGTCATGTATCTTCAACGCACATAACGTTTCTAAATTCATATGTAAAATGCAATATAACCCTCTTTCCCCCTCCCCCACCCTCTCTCACTCACTCATGCGTAGACATCCGATAGATGAATTTATATCTGAACACACTGATGAAATAGCCTTATTGAATTTGGATTTTTTCATATCTTTTCAAGCCGCTGATTTTTTTGTGTAGGTTGTGTACTGCCTTTCACTGAACCTGCTCATCTCTTTCCATGATCACAAACTCCCTTCTGCAACAGTATGAGCAATTACAGTTCTTACCATTTACTGGCTAGTCTCTTTGACGAGCACTGTGGTACAAATCACTACCTAGCCTTCTACACGAACAAACACGGTTCTGTCCTAATCCCTTCCGCTTCCATCCATTCCCCTGTTAACTGATTATTATACATCCGTTGCAGCAAAAGAGATCCCCATTTTGGCTGAAATACACGACCACTCCAATGGGCGGATGCCAATGTCGAATATTGCGGCGATCAACTATCACAAATGTTTGCTTCAGATTTATCAACCAGTAATTCAACAAACATTACCCGACGACTTCAGTTTCAAATTTGAATGCTTCACTTACGCAAATCTTTCGAAACATCTTGAGCTACTAGCCGCAATATGTTCTTTCAAAAACAGATCTATGCGGATGTCCGACCCTCTAGTAAACGAACAGATAAACAAGGAAATACAGAAAACGTCATACCAGACAAATGCCGTAGTGGAAATGAGCCAATGTGATACCGATGGCCAATAATCGTAGTAATATTAGTTCCGACTGTGCAGCAATGTGTCCAAATAACGAAACAAAAGCAACTGCACAATACACACATAGCAAAACGTTGAAAGGCTCGGCACGCGTATGTGTCATCTGAGCTATTATAAGATGGCACTGAAAACATTTAAACGCTCTGGCCGAATGGTTAAACCCTCTTATTTCTGAAAATGTATCCAGGATTCAGATCCCTTTTTTAAAGATTGTATAAGCTCCTTATCACTAAATAGATTAGCATAAAAACAATTTACTATTGCAGACATTTCAACATAAGTTCAAAGAAGAAATTAGACGCCGCAAGACCAACCCTATCCCTCACCCCCTCCTCAAATATTCATAAACCAAAATCATGATAGCACTCACGAACTTCAGGCTGATGTAAACAAATGGTTAAAGCCAAATCAGAGGTTCCAAGCACGCGGAATGTTGCAAGTTATGCAATACATTCGATGTTTTAATAAACATTACCCTTCAAGAAGGCTTAATATCTTCATTTCAAAGCAGTTAGACTGACTACCGCCCAACTCCTAGAAGTTTCGTTGCAGACTACGGATGCTTCGTGCTGGGAACAACGCTCCTAACCATATTTTAATGCTGAAGGAGGATCAAAAAACGAACGTTGATGGGAATTCGCGGTTGGTATCCAACCACACCTGACGGATGAATTAAAATTAAATAAGAAAATATTATTGTCATGGGGTTTAGCATTCTTTACGCGGGCAGACGGACAAGCTGATAGAAATATGAAGGAAGAAGATTGGTGACAAGAAGTAAACACGCATTCCCCATCTATCCCAACATGTTTTCTTCGGTTTCTTGAGAGATCCAGAATGCGGCATCCCCTATTATTAGTTTCACATCGTTACAAAGATGTTCCACTGATTTTACTGTTACACAGTGTTATGTCTGTCATATAGTACCACAGCATTACGGTGTGAGTGCTACTGATACCAGGGCGCAACATGAAAGAAATAGAAGCAGCAGTTGCTAGGTCGTGTTTATTTGCAATGTTTGCAGAGTTTGAGGGCCTTCGTTTCGATTGATGCGACTATTTCGGCTAAGGCACACCCGCCATCGGGAACATGTGACAAAACGATTTATAGCCGCGACTACTTCTGGATCCAGTTCTTACGAAGATCAATGCGCATGTTATTTTCAATGAATTCAACCAACAGCAATGTTCGAAAAGACGGTTCCCATAGCCCAGAAGAAGATACGTGGGTCTCGACTGATAACGTTACTTGGCGAATACTTGGCCCAGCAGATGGATACGGCGAAAAGAATCACTGACGAGAACATTGGCACACATGCCTCGTACAGACTGTCCTTAAATAATGTGCTGTATGAGTGAGATATCCCATAATGCTCCTCACACCTCATTCATTTTACGTACCCTAACGATTAAACAGTTCCTCGACCTCCCTCTCACTCGCCTAGTTATGAAAACGTGGAACGAATGAGGCCAGAGAAAGAAATAATGCTCTCTGAACAAAATTAACTTCCGCAAAATGGCGTCGAAGTGACGACCAGCTCCAAACCGAACAGTTCGTACAATCGTAATCAATTCACCTCAACACGAAAACTTGTTTGGCATCGGAAGTAAGCGCGACAAAACATGCAATACTTCCCCGACGCTTTCAAAAAATCCATCCATCAAGTGCAGCTAACAGCCTTAGCAGTGGGGATAAACAGTCATCGAAATCAAAGCATTTCTTCTGCTCAAATCACAGTTCCGTTATGCTCCTCCCTACTTTTTTTAGGAGAACAACAGATCAAATTCCATCAGAGATAAATGCGAACCACTGAGTACTTCTATAAGCTTTCGAATTCTTAGAACAGCACCTCCGTAGCAACAAATTACATACGTAGCAAACTTCATATTTTCAAAAATTATTTCACTGCTGGCATTCTCAACGCAGATGAACGGTCGCCGACCCAATATGGCTTCATAGCTCGACTTATCACGAGGCATCACTAAATGCTACGCTCCTGACTGTTCTAGCACTTCATGAAAAAATGCAGCGATCACCTGTTGAGCTGTTTTATCGAAATATGAAACGAACATATTGTAAATTGACATCAGCAACGAAATAATACAGATAACTAAAATAGAATAAATTACTCAGTAAATCTAATAACTCATTAAGCAATTCAGGTAATTCACTATTTCACTACATGGGTGCTTAATGATTTAAAAAAACAAACTTTGCACGAAAATAATTAAAATCTATAATGGACGGATCAGAAGCGGAGACAATGGTTCGAAAGAGATTTCTTTCGGTTTCAAGTGCAACGAAAAAAATAGTTGTGCCTCGAAATGATTTATTAGCTTAGTAGTTGATACTTTCTTGTTGGCGCATTACAGCAGTCACCAGAGTAGGAGTTATTGAAAGAAAAAAAGCATCAGAGTTTTTCAGCTCACATTATAAATTCATCACTGAACCTCCGCCCATTCTATGCATCCTCATAACGATCTCTCTCTTTTCAGTTCTTCCACTATCGTTTATCCTTTCACTGCTTGGGCAAGAGCGAGTTTCAAGTTTTGTTGCCGATGAAATTTGAACTGTCGCATTAAGCATAGCATCTCGATGTTTTACGCGATAAACAGTCCGACCAAAACTAGAAAAGTTCAGCAAATCTGACATCTTCAGACTATTCGAATATTTGAGGCATGGCGAACAAAGATCCGGCTACATCCTCCTCATCTCTTTTGATCAATGAAAACTTGTTACAGTTCTAGCAAATGAATAAGCGGGCGACAAAAATCACTGATATAACAATCAGATAACACGAGATACTTCAACTTTGCAACATTACTACTTCGTGATCAGCTCTCGCCTCTGTCCCACTGTTTCTATCCTCTCAAACTCAACTTATGAGAAATCATGAGCAATTTCGAAGTCGATCAGAATGTACTGATAAAACAACAAAGAGCGAACCGTAAAATCCTGCTTCAAAACATAGAGCAAACGTTATCGTCTTGAAGACGTAGAACTTGTAAAACTCGTATTCGACAAAATAGGTCAACAAATAGAATCCAGTAAGACCCTACAAATATGATGGCAGAGGTCACTTCGTTAAATTTAGACTCACACCAGAAAAAAGTTACCGCTTATATAAAACACCTCAAAGCAATGTCGTAGCAAGGTGGAAAGCAGCTGAAGCAGAGGGTTTCCGTCTTTTCATCTCTCCCCTGTTGGAACTGAAGGAAAAAGTTCTTGCCGCCACAAGTTGCTCAACCACTTTTAACGCGTTTTGCAAAATCTCGGATGTTTTCTCAATTAAAATTTTTCTACTTCTCGGGAATTCAAAGTCTGGAAATTTGTAATGCAATTGGCCAACCACCTTAAAGTTTTTGGCCCGCCGCCCACCAGGCTCGAATTCTTTGGCAACTTTCACCTGACGAAGGTACTTGTCTAGCTTCTAAATCTTCAACACTGTGTGTCTAAACTAAACAACTATACTATTTTCGTAGAAGGTCGTTCAGCGGAAATGATATTTCAACAATAAAAACGAAAAAGTATACGTTTAAAAATGTGAATCACCGAAAGAAGACAACGAACTCACATATTGACTCGCGTCGTATCCCCATGATAAATACAGAACACCCGTATTGTACTTCTCCCAATGCGTTACAATGAAAACTACTTGCACACTGATCAGTATACAGAGCAATCGCACTAAGGAAACACTGGAAACAATTCCAAACTGACGACAACTTCAACTTCAAGCAGATCGGATTACTGCTTACCGCCTCGATTAAGGCAAAATAGAAACAAGAAATGGCTTGAAAAATGCTTGATGCGACTTTAATAAATTCTTCTACTTGATGTAAAGCCATACTGCGAACATCCATGGTTCATTACATTTTATTAACATGAAAAATGACGGGACGCTTTATGTGATTAGCGAATAAAAAATAGGTTTAAAGCTGGAATAAAGAAAGCAAAGAAAGTAAGTCAAAAATTGGTAAAGAAAAGCAAGTCGCCGAAACTGTGAGCAAAGACACCTGTACGGTGCTGTAGCTTGCTTCGAATAACTCAGATAACTTGCCTAAATTCGCCACGACCGAAAACCGAAAAAATTGTTATTGTAAACGGCACTGTTGACCATGAATCGAGCCCATGATCAACTGAAATGATGTATCATCTTGTCGCCACTTCAGTCCAACGAAGCAACCGGTCGTATTCAAAAATGAAATAATGCCTACTAATGCGTCTACAAAATAACTGACCGTTGCACGCTTTCTGAACTATGCAAAATCACTATGTTACCGAGGCTCATCAGTTTTAGTGCGTAGAAGTGATGAATGCGAGGATCGATCGAAATTTAATCTCTTGAACCGCCTACAGCTTATCATAAATTTTGCTTCCGTAGCTTCAAATGCCATTAAATTGAAGCTGTCCAACAAACAGACAAACACAGACGCACACGTGTGCACTGACGCGACGTCACTGGAAGGATCAACTGAAAAATATCGCAAAGGGAGCGCGAAAATGAGATTTAAGTGATGTCAATCATTCTCTGTTGCTTAGGAAAGGTTCAGCGAAAAAAAACTCAAGAAATTGTTAAACGGCTACAACTGTTTATATGAAAAAATCGAACTGAGTGAAACATGATGAGTTTTCTAACTTTATGGCGAAAGCAGCTGCAATGAAATTAATTTTTTCATCGAAGTAACCATAAAATTCTTGTGATATAAACTACTGAAAGCAACTTGAACTCTTAAATGCCGAGGGCAAAATAAGTGAGAAAGTATTCAGTATGGCATGTGATGAAACAACACCCACAAAGTTCTCCAGTTGGACCTGAGGATCCTGTACGACGTGCCTGTTTTCCATCCGTACCGTCCAGTGTGTGAGCTGTAAACGTCAACAGCGCGACGAATAGCCAAATCCAGTTTGGAACCGCTCCTGAACTGACAAAAAATAAGAAAGAACAAAAAGACGATTGTTTATGATGAAGCTAACTCAGTCTGGCTCGATCTCAAGCTGAAAAAATTGCTTAACACGAGCTGAAAAATTCATCCGCATTCTTGACCCGAAACTTCGACCGCTACTTTTTGAGAAAGATGTTGCGGTAATCGAGCTCAATATTGCAATTGGCTACGCTCATCGATAACAGCAATTTTAACCCCATCAATTCTGCTCTGCACATAGTGCAACAGATGTGAAGAATAAATTCATCACTTTTCCTGAGGAAGCGCAAAATAGAACGCGATGCACGATCAGTTAAACTCAACAGGCGATATTTTCATAGCACTTATTGGCAAGCAGATGGTACAGTTGTGACCTTTCGTTACATTACGTAAGGGTACAACTGTACCATCTGGACGCACACACCATGAATTATGGAATACATGTGTTGAACAACCTCGCTTTTATTAGCATCTAAAATTTTGATTAAATTTCGCATTTTTCACGTGTACTTAGGTGTCAGAAACTCTTTCAAAATCTACGGCTAATTTATGAAGCGATTAGACCTCCAGCCTTCTCAGTTCCCCTTCTATTGAATATGTTATGGAGATAGGACTCGAACAGTTGGGCCTTCAGAAATCAGATCGCTTATGCTCAGAAATCATCCCCCATTGACGAAATGTTCTCAAAAACAGCATAAGGCTTTATATAAATAAAGCACTATGGTATAACTAAACGCCCAAAAATGCAGCAGTGGAAATTGTGATAGGGTAAATTTCAATACCATGAAAAGTCGAAAGGTTAGAAAGCGTAATTGCGATGATCAACTACTCCACTTTATCTTCAGTGAATGCAAACCGCACATTCGGCGCAACCACACAACTGCCCTTACACTTTTCTTAGAAAGTGGAATCCACTGAACCGGACGACCTGCTCTTGTTACGATACCACAAACTTTATGAATAACCAATTCTGCAAAGACAAAAGTTCCTCTCCCTCTACTGACATTCATCAACGCATTACAGTTCGTGCGGTTGAAGTTGTCTGTTAGCCTATTTTGTAAAGACATCGACCAATACTTCCATTTCATGAAATAGAAAAACCCTCAGACTTGCAGTGATATATCAAAAGAAGCGATCAAAAAACATACTTGGTGAGGCGAAATTAGAGTTAACATCGAGATCATAATCAAGAAACGAGACGATAAAAAAGGCGAGCATCACCAACAGAAACCCTGACAACGTTAATATATTTGGAGCAAGCCACAGTGGATAAAACTGAAATATTGCAATACTGTGCGATGAACATTCGTTAGCACGACAAAATACGAGGTAGTTTTGCATAGAGAGGTGAAAGGGAGAAAAGTGGGTGAGAGGGGAGGAGGGAGAGGAGCGAAGGAGGTGGAGAGAGCAATAAGCAGTTAACCTCATTGTCCCTATCCCTAAACAACGCATTCCGTGAATTGCCTATCAATTTTTGAATTTCTGATACTAGTTACATCACTTTCAGGTATTCATCTATGAGTTGTTACGAAACGATAAGATATTCGTCTCGCCTGTTGCTCTGAAACGCAAACCACACTTATCACCATCCTCCCCCCATCTTCTACGCATTAGCTCAACGAGCACACCTCTCACTTACGTGCTACTAACCTACGAAATGTTGATATTATATAAAAATAATAATTCCACTGCAAAAGACTGCGTAGAACGCGACTGTGGTCCGATCGCATAATCGCACTCTCGTTTCAAAACGCCCATCTTCAGCTTATAAAAGCGAACCATTAAAGGATGCTTCATGCCATAAACACTGCGATGGTTTCACCGTTAGCTTTATTTGCTGCCGTATTGACAGCATAGTTTAGCCTCTCTCATGACAAGAAAAACGTCTCAACAAAAGCATCTTCTGTTGAATACAAACATTTTGCAAAACGCGATAAAGTGAGATGATTAGACAGTTGGATCTCAAACAATAAGGTAGATCCGACAAATCCTTGATACCATCGATATCAATTCAACCACTTTTTTGGAGCTTGCTCAACGATACATCAACTTCTTTACTACGCGAAAAAATCTTATGGAAATAATTGTCGTAGCGCTGCATTTTTGTGGCAAAATGCGATCACTTCAGCTGAGTACAAGCTTGCTCTGCAGTGATCAACATTTCAGCACATTGCAAAATAAGCCTTTTTGGATGAAAAAGAGTAGGATTCAAGCAAGTTTACACTGCCGAGGACTGGAAACACATATGCTTAAAACATTCAGCATCGCAACTGCTATTTTTCTTTTCAACTGTATCCCCAAAATATAAGCCTTACATACCGAGCATTTCACACCTCAAATGAAGACTTTCCGACACCGCTGTGGATCAACACCTATCCCGCTACCGTCTCGCTCGCCACCTCTTAGGGTGGGCAAAAAAGGAAGCGAATATCTAAATAGTGAGTATCATTATTTGATGAGACTCTGGAATATGCATATTTGCTATAGGCTGAAAATAGTTTCAATTCCGCTTCCCAATAAGCTCTTTGACAATTCTTTGGAAGCAATAACAAGTCCAGTTGCTACTTGCTCTTACCTTTACTAGCCAATTCCAAAACGGATGTGAGATATAATTCGAGATTGGACTCGTGTCGACTGAACTGTACTGCAAAGAAATTTTATAATTTTATGCAAAGAGACAAATCCAAAACTCTCCGAATAAAACCTAATCAGTATACATCGACATTGTGAACTTATTCTCAAAGATGATTGCATCAGTGAGTGATCGAAACAGATGAGCAGATATAGGATATGCAACGAATGAGACGATGGATTGGTTTATGATCGTAGGAATAATTCAGCATATTTCTGTGTACTTTAAACTATTCTTCTCGTTTCCATCACGCGTTACAGATCTCGATAAGACGTATAAATCGCAGTGAATAGGAAAAAATACTTTGCAGTGGTCTGACATACAGAAGTTGTGTTCATGAGATTCTCATGGTGTTTTAAAAAATTACCCGAATATTACGGAAATATTTTATTGCTTCTGATATCCAAAATCACTTAATCACTTGATTGACCGGACTATCGCGCGTCAATGACGCTGCCGGTNCTTTTTCCACATGCCACCTATACTTCAGTATAGTTGAGAAAAATTATTAGTGTCTAGTTTGAAAAATATTCACATTTTCGCGCTTTCAGGATGCTAGTTTATTCGGTTGCTCTCATCCCTTCCTTGCTTCACTTACGACAACGTACACTCCAAATCGTTCACTGCTAGCACAGCCACATGCCCTAAGAGTGTATAAACGAATCAGCCTTAGTAATTATATCGTTTCTCTCTTAGTGCTAACATAAAATAAAGGAAAATAAAAAAAGGTGAACGAAATGGTTGACGAGTATTTAACTTCAGCATTATCCAGCAAGTTGAACAAACCTTGTAACTGTCGAAGCCTTTGATTTGCTTCTCATTCAAATACCGCGTATCGAATAAGCCCATTTCTCAGTGACAGAGCACCTCAAAGTATCATTCTTTAGCCAATACAATTGTGCCATATATAAAAGAAGCAATGCTGAACAAAGCTCCATTCAAGCACATTTTAAACATTAACTCATAGAAATGATACATGAATTCAAATCGACTACTTATTTACAAAACTATTCTCAAAGCTATGATTACAGCGAGAAAAAAACAACAAAGATGAGTTCTTCATAAAAACTATAAAACTCCACAAATCGCCC
>JAARMF010000311.1:28739-49188 GCA_022844705.1 Toxascaris leonina
CAATTTTCTCGTCCGAACAGCTGCGAACTTTGTCCATCACTGAATGCTTCTTCAACTGCGACTGTATTCGCAATTTTATCGACAGTCATAAATGAAGAGACTCCAAGGGATTGGGATAGGTGGGTTGTGCTGTTTCGCAAAACCGATTAGGTTACAGCGCTAATTTCTTTTAAACGATCGCCGACAATTCATCTCGTTATTTTCATATTCACGCAGCACACTAAAAACTCCGGAGAAGCGCCTCACTCTCGCATAATTATTCCCTAACAGGTCTAGATATCCACAAATTCAGATAAATGGGAACATTTATCAAACCGGCTACTCACCAGAGACGAGTTAAACAACAATTCTTGCATTGTTATCGGGTTGGCGTGATTTTGCGGACTTTATCAGTACCATTGTTTGCAGTTTGCATTGAATGCTTGGAAGAAAAAAAAAGCCAAGAAAGGAAAATCGGCGTAATGATGTAAGCGGAATTCCTCGAACCGCATCCATTCTCAAAGCAGATCAATGAGATAGATGCCGCTACGCAGTTTCCAGATTTTTTTAATGCTCAATGTTACGAGATTCTTCTTCACATACTTTATAATGATGTGAATACTTTTGTACTTTGACGCTCCTTTTCCTGCACTCTTATTTCCTTTAAGCTTCAGATCAATTGTTAAACAGTATAAATTTATACGGTTTTTCGTGCATTATATGTGTAGATGATTTCTATTCGTTTATTAGAACATGAATGTGAAAAGCAGCAATAATCATCGTGTGAATAGCACCACTGCAGCCATAAAGTATGTTAATTTACAGCAGAGAAATAAGCAAGGGTCCTGAAGTTATTGTATTCTGGAAGGAAGGTTCAAATCCTTAGGGCTGTCTAGGATATAAGTCATGACGACTTATCTTGGGACGCTCTTCTTAACAAAAGAGCTTTCTTTCTGCGAAAAAAAAAATCATTTCAGCAATAGTTGCATATATTACAGTTAGTTCTGTCCAATTTTATCATAAGCCCATGAGCTTAAGAAACAAAATCACGTGTAACAGTTATGAAGCTATTAATAATTTCATACCTTCAGGTATATCAACAGTTGGTGTAAAGTAATGAATGAAAAAAAAATTCCCTCTCAACTGCAAACGAGCCGAAGGGGAACAGGAGGACCTGAGAGGAGCACGGTGGCTTATGATTATGAAACTCTCGAACTGCATGTCAATGATTGCATGTAACGATCAATCACTCCCGCTAATGAGCATCGCGTGCACACGGCGTGAGGAGAACGCCTAGCCATAATTGCGCTCGCAATAGGACGGCAACGGTACTGGACCCTCCACTGGGTCAACTTGCAATAGGACGGCAACTTGCTTAAGATTCTGGTTGCTCGGACGGTTGCTGAGCGGTCGTGTTTCCTTCCGCTCAGCTCGACGTGGGGAAGGACCGTGGAACGGCCGTCAGATATGACGGTTGCCTGCGAATATGCTGAATAAGCAGGCGCGGACCAACCAACGGGATTGAGCTAGTTGAACGATTGCCGAACGGTCGTGTCTACAATCGCTCAGCTCGATACGATGATGGACAATGGCACAGCCGTCAGATATGGCGGTTATCTGCGAACATGTATAATAAACAGGCGCGAACCAACTGACGGCGAAATTCCATCATGGTGTGACTGGGGTTGGCGGTGGCATGTCAACACTTTAAAAATGGTCACTACCCAATGACGGTTTCGCATCACGGCAAGTACGATCCGCTGAAAAAGATCGCAGCCCCTACTACCTTGCAGGTACTCCGTGGAAGAAGAAAGGCTAGGAGAAGGAAACACCGAATAACCGAAACCTACGTCGCCAGCAGGCCGGCCACCAGACGATGTACTACTGGCCACAGCAATAGGGAAAGCAAGAACGCGGCAGACTGCCAACAAGACGGGAATTCGACTTCTACATGGCACTGCTTCTACGCGGCGAGTTCAGGGTCGCGAAAGATGGAAAAATTGCCAGCTGCATCGATGGAGAGAACGACGAATTCGATGAAATCACAGCTGTTCAGCGTATTCAACGTATGTCGCTGAAAGGGAACTTCGAGAATTCCAAAGTCATCATGTGTCGCAATCGTCTCACTACGAGAGCGCACCATTTGGAAACATCTTGACTTAACACCCATTCCCACCGATGTAAAGGAAATTACTTCTGCAGAAATTCTATCCCCACCGATGCATTATAAAGGTGATGATTCATATGAGATCACAATGTTTGATTAAATGCTTATATGAGCTACACCACAAGAGAATGAATCATTCGACCACAGGTTGCTATATGAGGGCTCAGCCCTACAACGGACCATGTCAGGAGCAATCAGGATCGCCATTGGCCTAACGAAAGCTCGTCTACACCGATACTCATCCAATCTCCCAGTCTTTCTAGATCCAGATCAACCCCTTCCAATATCCCAACAACGAAACGCTCTCGAGGAGCAACTTTCGCTCATTGAGCATGACCACAGACGCATATCTGCTCTCGTTGAAAATCTGGAACATATCACATCAAAGTGACTATTCTAAATTCAATCGCCTGAAGGCAACAAGGACAAACACGAAACGACCGCTTATTCGCAAATCGCTGAAAATGACAACCGTTTCCAACAACAAATTGAAAGGGAACACGATGTGCTCGAATCCCGAAAGCAGAATTTTGTTGGGTGCCTCCAGCGCATTTCGCTCCCATCCCCGTCTCCTCAACTGTCTTTTCAAAACCCGTCGCAGCCAATCCGACTTCCAAAACTGGAACTCAAGGAATTCCACCGTGATTCTCTGCAGTGGAATGTGTTCTGGGAATTGTTCAAGATTGCTATTCACGACAAGCCGATTCCGGACGTTCAAAAGCTAAACTACTTGCTCACTTACCTTTGCGGTCGGGCTCCCGCAACAGTCGCATGCTATTCAATCACCGCCAGCAATTACAAGGTAACTATCGATGTCTTGCAGAAGAGATCTGGCCGACCGGAGTACTAAGACGTTCTGTTTGCATGGAAATCAGAAATTTGCCTCCAGCGAAACCAGCCCGAAGAACAGGGTGAGGATTCTAACAATCCACAAGTTGGAATTCTGATTAAAAGAAAGCTCAGCAAAAGGATATTAAGCGAGATCCTCGAATGGGAACTCGCTGATCCCAATTGGACAATACAAAAATTCAGGAAAAAGTCAGAAGAAATCATTCTTTTCGAAAAACAGGTCACTCGCATTAACCCTGAGACAGCAAATCAGCGATCTAAAGAGCTATATCGAATGCAGCTTCCCCATAATTCTTCCGGCAGTAATATTCAACTTACCAGGGTGCGCACAACAACCCATCCGCCACGCAGACACGTTATTCATCCCAGTCGCATTTCCCGACAGCAATGCGTCTCTTGCGGTGACCACCACTGTAACGACAACTGTACGTAGTGCCGTGATCTCGAGCTCAGCATCTCGAATGGCTCAAAGAACATCATCTCTGCTGCCTATGCTGCCAATCCGGGCATGATTCTGCCCACTGCCAAAAATAAACTCGATGTTTTCATTGGAAGCAAATGCACTGCACGGTATTTTGCCACAATCTTCAAGCCAAACTTGGAATGAAACTCCTTCATCTGCTCGTTTTCTGACAAAGTCCATCACGCAGTCTCCAGTACACAGTGCAGCAACCAGCTACCTTCAGCGAAAACTCGGTAGGAAAGGTGGACGATGTGCTTAACCTCGTTATTACCGCCGTCGAAAACCACTCCATTTCCGCAATACCGCTGAAAGAGCGACCCATATTTCTACTCTCTGCAATGCTTCTTGTTCGGAATCCAGCCAGCTTCGATTGCACAAAATCAGCCCTTCTCTTCATGGATTTGATCAGCCAGCGCTCGTTCATACGTGAAGGAATTACGAAAGAATTAAAGCTTGATTGCCGTCTTAGCGAACCGCTTTCCATCTGTCCTTTCGGATCAACAGTACCGACCATCTATAGGTCTTTCTCCGTTGAAGCGGTCATCCAAAAAACAAATGGGAAATTCACGAACCTCCAAGGCAGCTCAGTACCCATAATGACATGAGAGATTTCAACAGTTCACCAATCTTGGTTACCTAATTTGACCTGGTCTTAAGGGATTTCAATATAGACAACCGGATACCTCAATCTGCGCTGATTGCCTCTTCAAATCTGTTCAGTTCGATCAAATAAAGCTCTCTCCTCGGGCTACTATGAAGTTCCCTCAGTGTTTGATCTAATGCTTTGCAGCAAAGGACAAGTCGAATCATTCAAAGAACATATTGCAGTTTGCCCGGCTGCTCTAGAACAATTCTTGGATTTGAAGTCCATCGGGATGAACACGAAGAGATCGACTGCCACGAAACAATTTGTCAGTTCAGTTCAATGGAACAACGACCGATGGCCGTCGAAATCTCTCTACTCTGCACTTCAAACCAACTTCGCTCTTTGCCTTGGTCGGTTGCGAGCGACAACTAAACGGCTTTGGCAAGATAATGATCTAATGAAATTTTACACCGACACTTCAGTGATCAGCTCAGCAAAAGTATAATCGAAGCCCTGTGCATTATTTGCCTCGTCATCCGATAATCTGACCAGAAAAATCTACTACGCATTGTTTTCGATGCCTCAGCGAAGACCGAACCAACTGAGAAAAGCTTGAATGAAGTTCATTATGGCGGACCAGTGCTACTTCCCGATTTTTGTAGAATATTGCTTCGCTTCCGAACTTACAAAATCTACTAATCAAGGACGTAGAGAAAGCCTTTTTGCAACTACGCCTATCTCCTGCGGACATGGATGTAACGCGATTCTTTGGCAAAAAAATTCGAAAATTCCTATAACCGACGAAAATCTTATTCACTATCGCTTCACTCGAGTTCCTTTTGGTGTAATTTCCAGTTCATTCCTACTAAACGCAACCATAAGGCACCACTTTCAACGAAATGATGACCAGTTCGCGCAACAAATCAATGAGGACTGATATGTTGAAAACGCGGTCCTACACGAATATTCCGATGCTGAAGCTGTTTCAAAATATTTTCTCATTCCAGACATGAACATTCGCGAGTTTCAGTCCTATTCCGTAAGTGTCAATACCTGCATCTATCTAGAAGATCAACTAAAGAGCAGCAAGCTAGCAGTGCTCGAAATAACACGGGATTCTGAAGTCGATTTTCTAATTCTGAAACCTTATCTCTTCATTTGTTTATATTTTGTCTGACCTCGTTTGAGGTGATATCACTGTTCACAACGACTGCACTACCACAACATGTTATCGTTATCGTCAACCCACTATGGGTTTTTGAGTTTCTTGTCTATACATACCTCAATAGACATGATTCATAGAATGTTTGCCTGCTGCGACTGTTTAACTAAATTTGTGTAATATAAAATCCACTTGCTGCTAGACAATTACCCTATTTTTTACTCGTTTCATATAGTTGTTGCTACTGTAGTTGCTCAAATAAAACACCGGAGTATCCATAATTCTGGATGCTTCGAGAATGAGGACTTCCTTTAAGACAGATCTTCTATAAGGAAGCAGTTTTTCTATTTTTCCTAAATATTGAGGGATGTTATATTCACAAAAGATTTTCAATTCAGCAGTGAATTACTCAGTATCCTGGGCTGATACTTTAATATCTTTTATGACTGTCATGGTTTTCGTTCGTCGTTCAGCAAGGACAAATAGTATATGAGATAATTAGTTCAATGCTATTTTCAGCTAATTAGTTTAAAGGACGGACGTATAAGTCTATTATGACCTGGAACCTGACTGGGGTTATTTATAGACTGGTTACAACGATCGTTTCAGAGATGAAATGACTGCAATCTCAGAAGCGTGCACTTGGGAAGCTTAGCTAATTTCTCATTTGGCTGTCAGTTCTAAACTAACCGCATAAGGGACACGTCGTCCTTGACGAAAAGTGGCCCGTAAAAAAAACACTGTAATTTAGGGAATTTTTCGAGGGGACAATGAATACTCCTTTCTTACAGATCGAATTCTCCAGACTGCAATAACATGAAGCACTGACAGATAAGCACTCTGTGAATTAGGTTGTAACAAAACATAGGGAAATGTCAAACGATGGAAAAATTTTCTCACCTATTGCTATGAAATGCATGATTTTGCAAAGAACTCTACCTTGAGGAAACTTCGTAAGTGATCCACATTACTTTTGGTAAAGCGTACAGCGGTTCAGGCCAACGAAGTTAGTGCGGGCCAGTGGGTTAGTGCATGTTAAAGACCTTTAATCTGAAATTATGGGAATATCACAGGCTGAAGTTTGACTCGCTTCTTTGCTTTATCATTATTCCAGTATCTTTCCGCGCTGTTGACGTGAGTGGCAGTTCCGGCTAGCCAAAGAATTTTGCAGCAAGAATAATTTTCAGTCTCGTGTTCTGCCCACTTCCTGTTGTGCGAGCATGAAGTCTGCTTCCCGCCGATGTCGTTAATGCGCTTAATGCACCGACTTCCTCAGCTTCTTAGCCGTGACTGAATCGCTTCGATCCGTGCACTACTGCTGCTCCTATATATCGATCCGTACTTGCCTGAATTGTGCTTTCCTGTTGTTGGCGCTGTTGTATGAACAAGAAATACGAAGCTCTCAACTTTCTCGCTCATATTATGCGTTAGATGTCTCTCTCAAAGGTCATTTACTTTTGGACGTTTACCCACCCGACACATCAAATGAAGTAAAGAATATAAAACATTTTTTACCAATGTTCCCACTTTCCCTGTCCTCTCCCTAGCCCTTCCCGAAATTTAGATGCTTAATATCCATGAATCTATATTCGAGACTACACAAATCACGTGTCCTTCCCCATGTTCTATATAAATTATAGCTTTATAGTAAGCGGCTTTCAATGTTGGCAGTTGAATTGTATTGTGTTCTCCAAAGTCTCAGTTGTTTCTTTCAGCAAGGAAGCGTGCCCTGTCGACGAAGATATGGTACGTGGGAATGGTGCGTACTTTTTGCTGTCACTTCTCTCAATTAGCATATTGATCGACTCATGTCACTGCTTCCGTTGCTACGAGTACACAGTAAGGAACAAAGTATCTCCAGACGCAGATGACCTCAGAAAGGTCAGCACCACCTCATATTACTTTGAAACCCTTGTATTCATCACGTTTATGAAAAATATGAAGTTCAAGGGAAAGTGGAAACGTGAGAAAATTTGCGCGCATTGTAGAATTACGTGAACACCATTTTGCATAAATAACATCGACATTGAGGAGATTATAGAATGCACCCATTATGGTTGCCAAGTGTCTTTTACTTCCGGAATGATTACAACCATATCCACCCGAAAGATCGTCTACGTTCGAAACGCCCGCTAACAAGTTTGCTGCTGCTGCACTTGCTGGAGATCCTCGTTCCAAATTTCGAAAGCGTTTGGGTGTCAGCGTATAAAAAAATAGGATTTAAAGGCAACCTGTCGGGCACGATTTGTACGATCGTTCCATTATATCCCATTTCTAATCACCACTTCAAGCACAGCCTCAGGCTTAGCACCACGCTGCCCACGTGACATCTTTAATTCCGGATCCTGCACCATCTACGACCTCTAAATAATTGAACTTGAGATCGGCAAATGCAACGACGATATGGCACGACTAGTCGGATCTTGCAGTGTGCACTTACTGAGCCTCCTTTCATGCCTGAATGTAGTCTACGTTCTTGCAATTTTCCCACTGCTCGCTCACAGGCTCTTTCGCATCAAGGCTGTGAAAGTGAAGCAAATTCACAAGTAGGATAGAAGCTTCTTTAGAATAAGGTATCAGTCGAATCACACCCACTGCGTCGACGCTGTTATATTTATTATACTGAATATCGTTAACGGTTCATACTGCATTTCCTCTAACCCAGTCAATTTGGTACGCATTCGATTGACTTCAGCCGGTGACTTGCGAAGGTTTGACGAGCAGTGCATGTGTGAAGGTTGTAACAAAGAACTCGATGAAGGGTTTATCGGAGGATGTTGAAAAGGCATTCACAACTGAGGGCAGATGTGCCCTCTACGATGACGAATGCCCAAAGTCGAAGGCTAACAAGGTGACCAATCCTTCGTTCCCTTAGGACATCACTTTCGGCATCCCAAGAACGCCTCGTGGATAGAGAACAGAATCATATCAGTATCCGATGCCAAAAGCAATACAGTAACAATGACAGGAATAGTTTTGCAATGATCTGCTTTCAGAGTTGAAATTTTTGAAGTGGTGCCGCTCGTTTGGGCTCAGGTTGAGATAAGGCTTTTGCTTAATGCGAGTACCTGCTGAGGTCAACATAACATCACGTGGGTGACTCAAGAACGGCTCCTTTAAGTCGAAAATGCCAACTATTCCCCCTTGATTAAAATTTCGGAACATCACATCAGTCGTCCAACCTCCTCCCCCCACTCGTCTTTGGTATGTGCCTCACGCAGTCTACATACATCAGCTGTTTCAGTGTTTTAGTGAGCCGACACGGAATCTATTCGGCATTATCCAAAAGGTGCGCAAATGCTGCTCAACAAAAGAACTTTCGAATGGATGTGGATCTCTCGTTCCCTCGATCGTACTGCCCACGCTTACTGCATTTTCCTACATTTTTCAGTCGTTAATTAATAAATACCTCTAAATGAATTGTATAATCGAGTGTTATGCACCACCTGTTATTCGATATCATTGACAGACAGATCCCAATGCAAAAGAAAGGTAAACGACTGTCTCGATTATAATGTAGTTCCCCAAGCAAACTATACCTCCTGCAGTTTCTTGGAGTCGTCTAGTCCCAGTGCCCGAAAAATTTGGCTCAACATGACCGGAACACCCAACCAGTACTAAAAGCGAGATTCAGAGTGGTCATGACTCGCATACATCCTGGCTATGCTTGGGTAAGCACTCTACGCAGATGACATAACACTGCATGCAGATAGCATAAGGTCGTGAACTAGCAACACCCAAGATGCGATTCCCTTTCTCGTTATATGTGTGCAAAATCGAAAGTTTCAATATAGACAGTCGCAAAACGCGACTAGTCCACAAGCAGGTAAATACTGCTTGGTGGAAGTGGCGAGGAGTCAAGAGGGATGCAAGAAAGATTTTGAAATATCATGCACCGGTTTGAACAATGATAACCACTTAAACAAAACAACCCAGACCGTAAGCAAGCCACAAAGCAAAAATAACCAATCGTCCAAACCTCTGCGACTTCCAGCAAACAGCGACCATATTCAACCTTTTCACCCGAGGGAGTCCTCTGTAAAGGCATCCGCCAGACAGTCATCCATCTTCCTTTTTAGTGATGACAAACAGCGCTTAACCGCACAACAACGTTTACTTCTTCAGCAGAGAGCGGAGCAATAACAAAGAACAGCGATTCGGATCAGATTGTGGTCTTACTTCTTGCTCATCTTGGCCGCCTTTTTCAGCTTGGCTATCTCCATGCGTACTATCCGATTACGCAGCTGCCTGGCGCGCATCAGCTTGAACCGATCGAAATCTGTCATCTTTGCACGCTACAAATCACAAATGTCTTTAACCATGCTAAACATATACCAAAACTCCTGCCTTCAACCTTTCCCAAAAACTCAATATTTGCAAAAACACAATTAGGGCGAAAGAAACTACAGCAGAACATTTAACCTCAGGCCTGAATATGCCAGCAGCTTAGTGTTCCGAAAAGTGCCAAAAATCTAGCATCATAAACTTCCACTCATATTACTCCACCGTCCCCTGTAATAGAATTTCAGCGGCACAAATCAGTCGTTAAGGTACCTCTTCACACTGAATGCAAGCCTTTAAGAACAATGCAAGAGCAACAACGGTCACGACAACCTCGACAAAACCAGAAAAGCGTGCAATACCAGCGAGAGTAACCTAGGATATAGAACCTGGAGAAGACTGAACCCTATCGTCAATAACAGCAATACGCACTACGGTTATGAAATTCACCTGTTTCCCACGAACGACAATCGACCAACTACTATGAACACTTCGTTCAAATATACAGCCGAGCATGATGGCTTCTTTGACAGAAATGGAACACTAAAGCTTGAAACTATGACTCTAAACGAGATATTCTACTAGTAGCTTTTCTAAGATGCTTTTTAAATTCCAACGTAAAACCGCCGTGAACTGGAAGCCAACAGAAAGCAAGCTGCTGGCGAAGGGCTTAAAAAAGACCTGTTCATTTATTTACTTGTTGTAATTATCAATACTTTTCCTTCAAAATAAAGGATCAGTTCCTCCTCCCCATCAAATACTTCATATATTTCGATACCACGACAAGACCAACATTATGCTGCATTAATATCAACAAGGCAGCCACCGCCAAACTGTTACATACGAAACATACGCAGTCCGAACCCAAACGCATGCCTTGAGCACTCGAGAATTTAAAATGACCCATCTAGGCACACTCTGGCATATGAAAATCCAATTCATAGGCATTCCAGAGGAAGGGACGTGGCTCAAGGACCACCATGGCGAATAAACATATTAACGAACACCGTCAGCCATCTGCCAAAGGGTGGCTGGCGCACGCAGTATTCACCAAAGCATTTGAAAATCTATTTACAGAGGCATCAATTTTGGGACGCTATACAGTAGCATCAAAAAAATTTGTCCTGTTCAGCTGTGTGTCCATCCCAGCGAACAGCTTCGTGGAGATGGATACACAGCTAAACAGAAGCACTTTCCGAATGGTCTCTTGAAACGAATTGCGTTCGTGTCTCCCTTTTGCAATAACTAGAGCATGAAGTAGATACAAATTATGGCAATGGCCACTCGCTATTCACTTCTAACAACTTCGCGCTGATCAGCTAAGTTGATAATCCATCTCATCGAGTGCAGCCGTCCCTCGAATTCAAATTAAGCTTCCTTGAGACAAGTGACAGCTAAAAGAAAAACCTACAAGTTGCTTCTTGGCGATTTTCTGTGCCCACAGAGTGCCTGCCCACTTCTCGTTAATTTCTGCCTCATCGTAGGACTTTTTCACGTTCTTTGTGCGCATTCCGTGCCTCAACGGGACCGTAAACTTTGTCAGCCGGAGGTCCTTGAAATTGCGTACGGAGCGACATACACCCGATGACGGACCATCGATCAATGCCTCCAATGTTCATTTACTCAACGGAATATTGAACTGCTTCAGTTATCGTGACTGAAAGCTGCTAATCTTGACTCATTCAAATCGAAATTTATGGAAATTCGGGATTGAATATGGTCAGCAGCAGCCGCATTCCACCTTCTTACGTTCTACAGAAACCATAACTCTTTCCTCGAAATGTAGCCTGAAACTCTCAGTGCAGTTCGGGTCGATACGACAATGCTATTAGAAACCACAACAGACTTGCTGGCCCTCTCTACTCTAGACCAGCGAAACAAGACAGGCTGACCTTGCACAGCAACTGGAAAAACACATGACATTTCCTTCGAAGTGACACTAGCTCCACGTCAAGAATCACACCTTACATTTTCATGGTTACAAATCTTATGTGCAACATGTTTTTCGATAGGTCAGTTTCACTCCCTTAAGTACCATCACTTCCTTGCTTTACAAGCGATGTTATTGTTCGTTAGGGATAAAGTGATAAGCCATCTTACGGCTGTTGTAAACGTTGCGAAAAGGAATGTTTTCATCATGCGGTGATCGAGTTGCACATTCCAGATACTGTGCGCATTTCGAAGCGTCGGATTCCATAAGTTATGTGTTGTGAGTTTCAAATAAAATATGCTGTGCGAATATATGGGTTGTTGCGAACAGGTTACTGCGCCAATTTCGAACATAAAGGCGAGCTGATGGACATACAGCGACTCAGTAGCATCAGCTAAATTCCCGATAAGATCATCGTATGTCGTCTACTCTTATGTTGAAGATTCAGTAGCTACGGTCGACACCCCAACATATGGCAGCCGGAAACCGATTTCGAGGAGTGTGAAGTCTGCGCTTGAAGCATTCTTTTTCAATCTACACTCGACAGCATTTAACGAAGTGAAAAAGAAAATACGCGGTTTGTGGGATGCAGTATTATCTCTGAGCCTGTTACGGCCATGTACTCTATAGTAGCACCGATACAAGCATGCCACACAGCATTGCATATGCTGTGTAATTTCAAGCAACGCTTACTTTCTGAGCTATCTCATCCATTTAGAAATCATATCAGAGAATGATTTGCTCTCCACTCTTGGGACATCTCTTTTAAAATACTCATTTTACGCCTCACCAAAATTCGATTGATACACAGTGTGCGAGTACCCAATACACAACCAGCATCAAAATGAAAGAAGCCAGTGAACTGCTGAACTCGTCTCTTTACCCGATTGCCATCGACAACATCGACAATTGTCGCTAGCTTTCCTGAGTTATCACCACGGGCGATGAAGACCACGCGGCCAATCTCTACCATGCGCTTATAAACCATTTTCCTTTGCCTGCAATATCAGCAAATGCAGTAGCCAGCATAACAACCTATGCAAGACGTTTTGCACGACCAGTTTTCCCATAAGCATGGACTATAAAAACATAACGCACATGCTCACTTCCCTCATCACTCTCAAATATGGGAGGGAAGGGGGAGGCAGTTGCAACCCGCAGCATGATCTTGGACCAACGTCGCAACCAGGTCAGAAAAATTGCACGGAAAATGAGATGGCATAGACCGAGGAAGTCGGTGAAGCAGTTTCAATAGCGCAGCTGCGTCACTCCTTTAACTCGTTAGCTTCAGTGAAGCCAGAGTACCAGCAAATGAACAATGTTCGCCATTAACTGTCACTGATCAGATGATGCCCATATGCCCCCTTAGGGCAATCCAGGGATGAATCGATATCCTCAGTAGAGTGTGATATGCGCCAGACTAAACCGCAAGCGAATAGGAAGTGCTTGGAGAGCGCAAAATTTGATGAAAAAGATCTCCTCAGATTTGCTACTGGTCTACGTAAGTAGGTACAACATGACCTACAGCGTCGTAAAGACACAGATGGCCTGCGCCTTTAACATTCACAATAAACACGACTTTGGGCATAACATGCTAGCAAAGGTTTCAAAGAAAGGTACGAGGGGATCCACGACCCGGCGGCTAGGTCACGAATTAACAGCACCTGCAGCTCAGTGTCACAAAAAAAACGAGAGTCCGGGGCCAGATTGTGGTCAAGATAGGGAGAATTTGTAAATCTTTGGTCACAACAGTGGAGAACCGGTGACATTCTCGTCATGAGAATGGGGGAAGTCGCGACTTCCACCATACAACAGCGGGATCCGTAGCTCCGATCTGTCATCGAAACTGCCATTCCATGACATCATGAAAATGTGCACACTCAACGTCGACAGCGTCAATCGCACCCAAAGAACATCCACGACAAATAGAAGATGATGAGAAATTAAGATGCCAATTCCAATGAAACGAAAAGGGGTTAGAGATACCCGTGCTTTGTGGGCCAGCCGCAGGACCACGGATTCCACCATCCCTCAAGGAACACTTGTTTTACGCCCTATTCTTAGCTAGCCATCTCCACTACATTTCAGTATGATTTGGCAAAAGTCGCGTGTGGGGCCATACGTATATGGACTGAATTGGATTTTGGACAGGCGGAAGCCAATCAACTGAGCAGTTCACATTTCATCCAGATCGCCTTGGCTATTCCAAAAGATTTCACACATGACATCTTCTAGAATAGGGACTCCGTTCTGAAACCTTCACAGAAACGACCTAACCCTGTCACATTACTTATGTCTGAAAATGTGCCGAAACAATAAAATGAACAAGCATGAACAATAAAAATGTCACAGCTTCGCTATCTAATTACTTAGATGTTTTCCCTACACAACCCATTTGAGTTCTGCGGAGCAACTCATTGAAAATTTGTTTAACGCTTCAAGTTCCAACTATTTCTTCGCATTATAGGCTACCGGCGTAGCAGCAACCACTAAGCACTTGACGGGAACTGACGAAGCGATCAAAAACAATACAGGCGTTCATACAGGCTCCTGAGAATATTTGGAAGCGATACAGCGGGAAATGGATCTTTTGAGCAACCGGACAAGGGGTGTGGCGTCTTTTGAAACATTGGAGCTGTAGGCACAGATCAAATGAACGTGGATTACATCAGATTTTGGAAAGAACAAAGACACCTGATGGTCACTTGATAACTTGGTGCTAGACGCCTCACACCGACAAGAAAAAGAGGACCACTGAATGCATCACTACGACAACCTCTGACCTCTCGCAACGTCACATGCACCATATTCAAGAAACATCTGCCAACCAACTGGAAATGCGAACACGACTGTCGAATGTGGCTTAGGACAGAAAATCTTCAAGCCCGAGGTGGTACTTCTGCACTAGACTCTGAAACACACATGGAGCAGTGCGCTCGCTTTGCGAATCTGCTTGAAATGAGGTATCGTCCATCTGAGTATTTGAGATTTCATATTAGTTAACTTCTGTGACAACTTCGACAACGAACAAAGGTGGAGTGGCTGTTCTAAGAAGTTTCATGAGCCGGTGCATACAGACTCGTCAATATTTTTGACTGAAGAAATTTACCGTATGCCGCTCTAATCTGCTCAAGATGTCTGTCCAATGACACATGATGCAATGAAGCGTAATATTGAAAGGATTGCATTGTTAGCCTTCGAGCACCGTGATGCTGTAATGAGTGCTTGCAGATGTGGTGGTCCGGAAGCAATGTTATGGTCGTAAAGTGCGCCACAAGTTGCTGCAAGGTAGTCGGCAGCATGAGGGCTGATGTTGTTCAGTGGTTGCTCTCTTATTTTTTGATGTCTGTCGTGGTTTTTTGTGTAGCTAGTAGACTTGGTGATGGAACCATATAATGTCATTTTACATCCGTTGTGCCTAGGTTGTAACGCCATTTTTTAATCGTATTTCATCTGGACCTCTTCCTTGAATCACAGGTGCGAGGGAAAAACAGATTCTCAAGCAGTACATGTGGGACGTACTGCCGAAGAATGTTGTCAATGCCATGTGTACATGCTCACTCATTGCATGAAAAATTCCAATTTTCATGCCTGTACAGGTTTCAAGTATTGATTGACAGGTATGCACCTTCATCGGAGCCTACGCTCAAATCAAGTGAGAACTTGAGGTGCTTGCATCCGTAAACTTCCTTACCAATTACTTAAGTAGAGCATTACGCTTCAAAAGTCAAGTACATAATCGGGTATTGAGGTTTTACAGAACAGATGTCCCTACCAAGGAACCACAACTTTCAACATCATCAGAAGTATGGGACTTATGAAACTGGTTGATGCGGTGAGCGCACATCGTGCCAGCTCTCTTAATGCACATCTCCGTTTATTGTATTCTGGAAGTAAGGTATCTCCGTAGCAATTTCATCACCTACTGTACACTTTGTTTGGAATAGTTCACTGGTATGGAATGTCAGTGCGCCTTTAAAAATGTGGATTATACAGCATTTTGGATTGTACAAACAATTATACAGCTTTTTCTTGACGAAGAAAAGGCTGTATAACTGTTTCCGGATAAAGAAGGTCCTGCAGTATTGCACAGATAACTGCCAGGCGTGGAAGAATCTTTTCTAACCGGACCTTGCCATATTTACCATGAGTGCGTATGGTAGACATCGAATTTCGAGCGGAATCGAACAATTTAGGGATGGAGCTCCGCCTTATCCATATCTAGGCCAGCAATTTTTTCAGCATTTTTCATTAAACTATAGACAACTGTACCTAAGCGTAGTTTTTTGCTGTGCTCTTCATCCAGGTTTCAGAAGCGGAATTCGGTCAGAGTTGATGGATTGCCTTTCCGCCGTGTTTTCAGTCCACAGTAATAATTTTATTGGCGGTGCACGTTCACCGCATGTTCCGAGGCCAGTCAACGGGAAACATTTCCATGTTAAAGCATTCGTGACCGTAAGGTTGCATATGAGAATTCAGGAAAGTGAGGTCATCGTGGGAGTGTGAAGTAAATGTGGGGATGTTTCCCATATTTCGTAGCAAGTTTTCAAGCTCAGTATTAAATAGACTATTTGAGTGACTGCATAAGCGTGGCAACTCTTGGGTGCGCTGCACTGTGAGATGTGCGTGCAGCGCAGATTCCTTTGGCACACAGTACACGACTGCGGTGCAAATTATTGGTACTTTTAGTAGAAGAGGGGCGTGGTGACCCTATCTTGATTCCGAATTATATGCGATTCGGAGAGGTCGGCCTGGTAAGATAGTATCGGCGGCAGTGCTGCGCTCATTAGGTCGCTCCAGGCACTTGCAACGTCGAAACATGTTCCGGCAAAAAGAAGTCTCACTTCCGTTGCTGCTCGCTCCACTTTCAATTGAACGAAGTGTTGTTAGCTCACTCAGCTCACATCTTCGTTCATCATTTCCATCCATTTCACGATTTTAGGCATGGTCCATTATTCGATTATCCTGAAACATTGAATAAAATGATGCAAAGCTCATGCGCAGTTTTGAATCACTGATCTTGCTTGTGCATTCAGATAAGAATAATTGCATGTGAGCTGCTTGTTACGCTAGAGGGTTTATTCTTCCGCGAAGCAAGATGACGGCATTCGAAGAACTTGGTATGTTACCGGAACTTGGCAAGGCGGTTCAAGATATGGATTGGACGTAAGTCTTCTCTTACACTCATATATTTTCCGATTCAGTGTTCTTACCATTACATCATCCTAAGTTCGTTGTTATCAAGTGCGCGTTATCTGCTTTCTTGCGGAAGATTTATTGTTTTTCTGAATATTCTTTAATTAATGAACAGGCTTTATAATCTCTTAAACTTCGTTTTATAGGTAATTTCTATTTTCAGTGTTTTCTCATGTTTTGGCTTATTTGGCTTGCACTGTGCTGCTAATTCCAGTCAAAATTCTAAAGAAGAACGAATCAAAAAGGCTAGCAATGTTTAATTCCTCTGAATATGTCGGTTAAAGCTTTTTGGGTCGGTTCATGCGGAACATTTTTCTGGTCTGATTCGAGTTGTTGCGGAGCCTTCTTTCGTGAATTAATCGCCGAGTATCTATCGAGATATTGAAGCTAAAGGATTGTGAATGTTGGACATGCGTGACGGCTTGTGTTACAAGCACCCTAAATGTGCACAACTTCACGAAAGTTCATTGCATTGCGCGCTACCAGACGCCTTTAGAGGACGAAACCCTCCAACTGACTGTACAGTCCGTTAATAGAAGGCCGTATTCCAAAGTTCAGCCGAAAAAATTTTGACTGGACGTTCGACGGAGTGGTCCTCCGCCACGAAAATTAACGCCTGTGAAGTTCATCAAGAAAACAGTAGGTCGGAATTATAGCCGAAAGATATGCTATGTTGGGTGGCGTTCGAGGGATAGAATTTCAAAAGCTTGCGAATTTTGAACTGTCTGCTGAGCAAGCAGCGTTGAGTTGATTGTGGGGAGGCATTCCTGGTCTTGACTCACCCCTTCAGCGAATCACTTTGAGAGAACCAAATATTTTTAACCTGGTTGAATGGTCATCATTACTTTGAGTTTGCTTTATTTATCTCAAGTTGGCGTCCGCGCCATCCACGTCCCCAAATGCATCACGTAACGGCATTGATGAGGTGGCAAGCGAAAAGTCGAATGTTAAGAAGTAGTGACGTTCTCTTCCTTTCCTTCCTTCTTAAATTGGATACTTCCCAAATCTATATTATAGCACTAACATCTTTTCAGACTTCCGACTGATATCCAATCAGAAGCAATCCCAGCAATCCTTGGTGGTGGCGATGTACTTATGGTATAGCTTTTTAATCTGTTTCACCATTGATACTTCCTCTTCGACAAATTTTGAGTTTATCGTCTTAATGAAAGCTTTTGATAAGGTGCATGTGATTTCTTTCTTTTTTTTTTCTCATGCGGCAGTAAAAATTTTGTAATGAATACTCGAGGTTTATAACTCATCTTTGACCGGAAATTGTGGAAGATGCAGTCTTCACTGTGAACGTTTTTCTGCTCGCTGATGAGTGTCTAAATTTTATGAGATTGCTGAGAATTGATTCTAAAGATCTTTTCCAGTTCCGTTCGCAAGTGACTGATGAAGGTGAATAACAGGAGTAAAGAAAATATTGCACAGTCTGATGTTTTACGATAATTGTACAAGTTAAATTCGTGATTTCAGGCAGCTGAAACGGGTAGCGGTAAGACGGGAGCCTTCTGTCTTCCAGTATTGCAAATTGTATGGGAAGCGTTGAGAGATCAACTCATCGGCAAAGTTCACAAACCATCAAGCAGTATCTGTAAGACCTTCTGTACAGTTAGTTCTTTAATCCTGGATCTTACAGCGAAACAAAAAGCTTAAAGGAACACTTCATCAAACCAGTGCAAACCCAACCTCTCTTCATTTTCTTGCGGCTGACTTCAGTAGATAGGTTGAGTGCTGCCTCTAACGCTTGCATGCACAAGCTCAGGGACTTCACAAATTCAAGAGCTTATTAAGATAGAGAGTCGAATAAAAAATATTGGCGCTGGGAGCATAAAACTGCCGACGGTTAGGGTGGGAGAGAGCGGAAGAGGCTGGAGTGAGCTTGGCTGCATGAGTTGTCTTGCACATTTCACTTCACGAAAGTGAGTGTTTTAGGGTACGAAATATGATGGGTGCAGCTGCTAGGATAACTCTTTAAGAACTCACTTCGTTGCTCTACGCTTTAAATATGTTCGCATCTCTTGAGTTCCCTAAAGTTTTTCTGCTTAACTGTACTGCACACTTGGTTTTGCTGAAATAATTTCTTTGTTTGAAAATTGATCCACCATTTCGAATGATTGCAGCGGAGAAATGGTCGCTAAATGTGTACGATCGAGACAGCAATTTGGCAATCGATCCTGATGGATTGTTATGCCAGAGCCGTGATCCACAAAAGTGGAATGGTGCTAGATGCAATAGAGGTGTTTTCGGCAAAGGTAACTCCCCTCTGTTGGGGCGAAGAGATGAAGGGGAAAAATTGTTGCAAGAAAGATTCAACAACTGATTTGTTCGTATAAGTTCCACTTTTCTTCTACTCATTCCCAATCAAGGGAGCTCTGAATCGCGGCAGTAGACTTCTGAGTATTGATTGGAAAGTGCTGCTGCTTTTTTAGTTGCTTCGCTGTGAGAGTGCCATCTTGTTATGCATAGTTGGTTACTTGCAGTTGGCAAGCGGCGCATTTGTCATCTTTACGTATGCATCTCATCTTTATGTTTAGTATGCAGTTTATGTTGATGACCGCAGTGCGCACTCTAGCTCAGTTAAAATCTTGTTTTATTCCATTCGAATATATACGAGCACCTCAGAAGGGTTACCTCTCTGAACTCGTTTTGAAAAGCGTATGTGTAGGAGAGATTCCTTATAGATTATCTTTCTACGAAAACAGGTGAGCCTATTTCTATTGTAATTTCCAAGAAGCTATACATAAGACGTTCCCGAGAGACAGCAGAAAAGTGACCGAAGAAAGGGTATTAACAAGAAAGTGATAAAATCTTTCAGTTTTATTTTTGAATGTGTTCTCTTTAATTCCAGGAAAGTATTATTACGAGGGTACTGTCACTGACGACGGCTTATGTCGTTTAGGTTGGTCGACCTCGGATGCGCTTCTTGATCTCGGTAACTTCTCCTAATCCGACAATTGTGTTTCTTGTGCAGGAATAGTTGTCCTTGTATAGGAGTAGAAACGAGGTATCTGAAGGGTTATTTCCTAAACGCGCTGCTGAGTTTCAGAAATGAGGAGCGTTATGCTAATCGTCGATCTCGGACAAATGAGAATGGAGGGGTGGTGCGAGGAAGAGGGAGGTCGTAGTCTTCGATTTAAAAAAAGCGCCATTAGTGAAAAAAAGTGAACCAGATTATTCATAGAGGATGCAAAATTTCCCAAACGAGTCTGAGATTCTGCATTTCCCAAGTTGGGAAGCAAATTTCTGAAAACATTCACGGAGCGCAGGGAAAAATTTTTGCTGCAGTCTTCTTGGGAGGAGAGCTCAACGCTACATGAGTCGTGGCGGAAAGTTTTGAAAATATGTGTTTGAGTCGAGTGAGTCTTTTTGAAGCTTGAAAATCCATTACCGTAGGGATCTGACAGTGCAGTTTTTTTGCGAAGTTTGTTAGCTGATCATGTACTGCAGTAATTCCTCGTCGATCCATCGCACATGTGTAATGCAATGCTCCTTCTTCCTCCCCTTTTTTGGTCTAAAAACCTTTCACTTCATAAGTCTGATAGCTCTTAATTCGCCAGCTAAGAGAACACGTGTCGAAATGGAGGTGTTTTTAATGAGGGGGAACGGAATATTCTTTGTCTGAATAGGGTGAAATGGTTGAGACGTGACGGGCGGGGCCGAGATTTTTCGAGAAGATGGAACAGGACTGGAATGATGAGAGGTGGTCTCAACTCACGCCTTCACGGGGATTCGAGAAAAACGGGGTGAATGGGAAGAGGAACGTATCCATCATATATATATATATATATATATATATATATATATATATATATATATATATATATTTAACA
>JAARMF010000311.1:51905-73528 GCA_022844705.1 Toxascaris leonina
ATATATATATATATATATATATATATATATATATCAAATTTCATCACGGACGACGATCATCGATGTCTTCGTATCTATTGGCGTTTGATTTCCCGTAACCGTCGGCGTATCACCAGTGACGATCGTCCGTCAGTGTAGTAGCGTTCCCGTTGGAATTCCAGTAGTCTTCGTCATTCGTTCACTTTTTTCGCATTGCTGTCGATGTGTCGAGTGCAACAACGCTGTTACTAGGTTGAAAGTTTTGAATGTCATGTATTTGTGAATGTGCGATTCGATTTAGAAGGTTATAATTTCAGGCACCGACAAGAATGGATTCGGTTATGGTGGTACAGGAAAGAAGAGTACCAATAAGCACTTCGACAACTATGGCACTTCATTCACTCTGGGCGATACTATCGGCTGCTTACTGGATTTGGAGAGAGGCACCATGGCATTCTCCAAGAACGGGAAAATCCTAGGAAAGGCTTTCGATATCCCGCAGCACGTTGCGAATGCACCCCTTTTTCCGGCGGTTGTGCTCAAGGTGTATACATATGTGGGAATTGCCAACCCCTCTTTTGTGTTAATCCGTTCAATTTGCAAGTGGAAACTCTGCCACCAATTTTTTCTCTCAAGTCTCATAAATGTAGCGTTGAAATTTAAGTATGAGATGCTTTAAGCATATAATTCTTTAAGCTTTTGAGAGTTGAACGTCGTTGTGGTATACGGCGGCTTGTTGTTCTTATAGCATTTGAGAACTTTTCCATGAAAGAGTTGATGAGTGGCTAAGCAAACTACAGCAATGATACACCTCAAAAGAAAGCTAAAGGGAGAATCATTTCCAATTGTAGATTTTGTAGTGGTATTGAGCACCGATTATAGAGGAATGTGTGAATTCCTTCAAGGGTGCTCGTGCATAGTTCGGACAGTGGGAAACCGGAGAGGCGTTCACAAATGGGACAGCATCGCAGTGTTCTGAAACCCCCCTTCATTATGTACGTGAGATTATTGGTCACTTAATTGTCCCTCTGTGCTAATAAACTTTAATGTTACTCTTTCCTTTATTTTAGAATGCCGAAATCCGTTTCAACTACGGTACAGAGCCGTTTAATTCGCTTCCTGAGGTGAGTGTAAATTGTGCATGTTCTTGTCAGCATACCGATCTGGGGTTTACTGTATCTTCGAATAAATCACGCGAGATAACGGAACTGCTGAAAGTCGGAGTCATTTTAGAGGCATAGATTATTTGCGTGGCTGCACCTGCTTCGCGTTTTGTCCGTTTCCGTAAATCATCATGTAATATTTAAGCCATAAATTGCATCCGTAAAAAGCGAACGTTGATTTGGCGTTGATGATGCCTGTGTAAACTTGGTGATTGTGCTCATTCGGCGTCGTTCTGGTTTCTTCCCTCACTTGTTGGTAAGCTGTGATATTTGAGTTCCAGAAACTGCAATTTATATGCGATTGGCTTGAATATTCACCTGAGAACGCCCTTAGCTGCTTATTCAGAGTCAACAAACACGCACTTCATCAGCGAGTTGCACGTAACACATGTGTCATTCTGATTAAGTGGGTAAGAGTGCGTAAGGCAGTCACTGTCTAACCCGATCTTTTTCTTCGTCGAACGGGACTTGGCGGTCGTTTGGGAAATGTTGTTGTGACGATTCATTATCAGTTGCAAAGCTGATTTAGTGGTAGCTGGAGAAATAGTCAAGGGACGGAAATGTTAGCGAAAGCAGGGGAATTGTAAGCAAGCAGCGAGTCCGATTCAGCGAAAGGTATGATGAAGACCTACGTCACATTCGTGACAATTACATAAATAGTTTTCGCTTGCAGAGCGGTATTGAAATCGTCTCTTCCCCTTCTTCCATCCTCCCGTTCCCCACCCCTGCACTTGGTGCGAGCTGGAGAATCTTCACTTGTAGTAATAAAATATCGTGCCAAAATTCAGACCGCGCCTTTCGAGGTTTAGAGATTTATGGCTCCTCTTCTTCGAACTTTTAGACTCCAATTTCATTAGCTTCCCCTTCGAAATCTCTTACTTTATCTGAGCGAGCAGGCTTTCATCTCTCAGTGGAAATTTCTTCAACAAAATGATTCTGCTTTGAGGGTTATATTGGAATTAGTTCGGCGCCGACAGATTGCGTGATGGAGTCACCAAACGCAGGCGGTGCGACGGCAACAGCGAAGAAACATGCTGAGCCAAATGCTCCCGCTTGTATTATTATAGAGCCCACTAAAGAGCTTGCTGAACAAACGAACACGCAGATTGAAACATTCAAAAAGTACTTGGAAAAACCATCAATCAGGTTTGATGACTTTACCTTTTGATAGCTTAACTCGAGACTTCGGCAGCGTAGGGCGAAGAAATCACGAGGAAGGCAGCTGAGGGTTCTCTGCGCCAATAGGGAGTTTTGTTTATCAATAGGAGATGTGATCGTACGAACTATTCATTCGTTTTTGATAAAGAAAATAGCATGTTGTTTGTTCCTATGCAAAGGAGTCTCAGTTACAGAAACGCGCTGGTTATTGGCAGTGTTCCAGTGGGCGAGCAGGTGAGAATGATTTCAGCCGGCGTCGATATAATAACATGCACCCCTGGCCGTCTCGAGGATTTCATCCAGAGTGACAAAATTTCGCTTTCGAATGTTCGCTTCTTCATTTTGGACGAAGCGGTTAGTTTCTTTGCTTTGTGTGGTTGATACATTAGCTGTCGAAAACGAATAATTACGAGCTTAAAGTGCGAAAACTGGGTACCAAAGGGTTCGGTCGATGGGGTTCGATAAATCTTTGAGAAATGGTGATTCTGGAAAGACGCGAGGACGCGTTTTTAGGATTTGTCTTACAAGTAGTCTTGGGCGTCCTACTTTTCAAAATCGGATGGAATTGTTTGATCACTTATTCTAAAATGCTTACGCAAGTTTGATCTTATTCCCTCTCTCTTTATCCCTTTTCGCCACTTTTCTTTCAGGCCCAACTTTTTAAAACTTTTTGCACCAAGCTTCAAATGCACGGCTCAAAAGAAAACATCAAGAGAGTAGGACGTTGTTGTCTTGATTGGGTAACAGTGCTGCAACAACAAGTAATGCGGTTTTTTGTACAAAGTCGACTTTCGCTTTTTCTGAGGTACATTCTTTTCCCATTCGCTCTCCCAGTTTCCTTTCGACTTGGTTCTGCTCTTTAGATTTCATTCTCTAGTGCTGTTTAGAACTTCTGACTACTTAAAGAAGTCAAATGATGATTCGCATCCGTTGTCATAGCAGTCTAGAATAGTGTTGCTTAGCAGTCTAGAATAGTGTTGCTTCCGGCATATCTGTGTGTATCGCTACGGACTCTCCAGACAGCCTCATAACAACACCATCTCTTTTATTTTTGTACGTTCATGGTCCTTTTTTTTTCATTGTTTTCCATTGTTTACTAGTGTCCTTTCTTCAAACGTATGCATGCATTCTTGGTGATTGCCGAAGAAAGTGGCAGTTCGTATCATTTAAGCGTAACAAATTTCCATTGGAAGGTGCAAGTTGTTTGAAGGATTCGTTGGTATCTGCCAAAACTCATCTTCCGACGATAGAACGGATTCATGCAGCTTTGCCGAAGATCACGGCCTCCGGAGATCGCCTTCAAATGATCGTCTGCTCGGCTACGCTGCACAATTTTGACGTGAAGAAGTTGGCGGTAATAATTTCACCTGTTTATTCATTATTCCGCCCTAATCTAAGTACTGAGTTGATGAGCAATTCTGAAAAGTTGAGTATGAGGGAAGAAGGGACTGATTCTCCAATGCAACTTTTTGTTGCATGGCACTTGTGTTGTAATAGAAATCTACATACATTGGCAATCTTGGCGAGAGTTTGTTAGTTGTTTGCCGTGGCGAGAGTTTATTTAGCTGAAAGATTGAAAACGATGCAGGTGAGGGGCAGTCAGAATGGTGGTGGGCAATACGTTTCCAAAATTGTTCAATGTATCGAGAGAGAGCAAAGTGCAGACAGTGGAAAAAATGTAAAGGAAAAATGGGAAAATGGTTTGGGATTACCGCATTAAATAGACCTGGGCTTCATTCGAAAAAACTGTCTGGCATTCCGGCGACCGTGGGAGGAGCAATGCTTTGTTGATGTGGATGTCACCAATTTATGACCTATTCTTCATTGGAATATTTTCCGTCGATCTTTTCCTGTCTTATTTTAACTCGCATTTCCATCACCGTGGTGGTACTCATCTCTACACTTTTTCTTTTCCTTGTTTTATCAACGTATCAGTGGTTTCTCACAAAAAAGCCTTCACACAAAGGCGCACATACCAGGATTTCATTGCATGCAATTGGAGATGGAGGTGAAGGTTCAATTATGGATGTTATATGAAGAAATTTTTGAGTATTACTATATGTGGGGGCAGACTTTTAAGATTAGTTTCCTCCTGGTGATAGCCAACGATATTCACATGTGGCCAAGGTTCATCTCTGTGGTACATACGCCTTACTTTCATTTTACTTCCTCCTGCTAACTGTGATCTCTGTTGTATCCTTCATATATGCTGAAATATCGATGGTACGGCCATCAGCTCGCTTCACTGTCATTAGCTTCCCAAATCTTTCGCCACGCCGGCTCTCCTCTTTGAACTTCCAGGATAAGATGATGCATTTCCCGCAGTGGGTAGATCTCAAAGGACAAGATACGGTACCCGACACTGTACATCACGTCGTCTGTATGGTTGATGCAAAGAATGACAGAATGTGGATTCGTATTAAGCCACAAGAAAGGATTCAGGTTATCATCATTCATTTGCATCAAGTTATAACGTTTGAAGTTTTTACTGGCCACTCGCGTCCACCCCTCCCCCCCCCCCCTTCCTCTGTTTTCCGTTTATTTAAAATTCCTACTGTCCATTCATGTCAGGAATATGGTCACTTTTCTTCCGTCGTTCATTCTGAAAAACTGCCACGGGCGACCAGGAGCGAAGTGTGATCATGCGCCAATTACGTTCCTGACAAGCTCCCTGTATGTAAATTTGTCAGTCATCCACGTAGTCCTATTTCAAAGACATTTCAAAGGCATATCCATCGACTTACCTTGCCTCGTTTCCCTTTGGCCTAATTTTTCTATGCAAAAAGTGGTTTCCGTGCTCAGTAGTATTTTATACATCGAATCATTAACTTTTGTTACAGACAGACGGTATACATGCTAACGATGAGATTCGTCCGGGCAGTGACTATCCAGAAACGATGTCTGAGGGGACAAAAATATTGAAAGGAGAATATGTGCTGAAGGTTTGTTTGTTGGTGATTTTGAAAGAAAGGGAGCAACGACATATTAGGAGAGAGTTCAACACTCGTTTCCGTTCATTTGCAGTTGAACCCGTTTGTTGCGAAAGAATAAAAGTGAAGTGGTTTTGTCGGGGCACCTAAAATGTTACCAAGCCTTTCTAAGGGTTTCATGTGAGTTCCTAAAAACGAATAGAAAATATGAGTCCAAAGGTGGGTGCCTTCAACAGGTCAAATTTTAAGTACTATATGTCGACAGGGCGGTGGAAAATGGGAGACCAGAGATCCGCATAAATTCCTTGAAAGTTTCACCGAGTTTTCAAAGAGTTTCGTGGCATAAATTTTTGGAGACGCCAAAAAACTTGGTCCTTTCAGGCCATCGGGCTCCCAAAAAAGTTGATGGAGGTGAGGTGGGAGTCTAAGATGTCGATCCCGACCTTCAATTCCCAAAATTTTCCACCTTCCGATGTCACCAGTGCATGTCCCTCCATGTTGTATTATGGGAATTTTTATACTTATTATTTGTTTAAGTCGCGTATGAAGAGGTAATGTCGAATGGAGAAGAAATAAAAGTCACTAGTACTTTGTGATAAACCAATTTAATTGTCTACCGACTCGCAGACTCATCGATCTTCCCTCTGAAGTATCGTTCTTTGCGAAAAAACGTTGGATTGGCGAAAGTTATTATTGTAATAAAGTGAGTTCGTATTTCAGGCTATAAGGCAGCATAACATGGATCAGGGAATCATTTTCTGTCGTACAAAACTCGATTGTGATAACTTGGAAAGATTTCTTAATAAACGAGCTCCTGGTATGCCATTATTCGTTTCGCTGTTCTTTCGATACCGCCGTTGTCTTAGTGAAGTCAGGAACACTACAGAATATGAACGTTTTTCTGTGCTTCTGAATTTTCGTTGATGAAGAATAGCATCGAAATTTGCGGATTCACATATCTTCTCGAAAAATAGAAAGGAAATGAGAGGTGAAGTGAGAACTGGGACTTTATTTTCAGATGCAGTGACCTTCCTTAAATTTATTTGTTAATGATAGGGACGATATCGTTGTATGTGGATAATGGTAGATAATTCAAATATCCTTGTAGCACACGCACTGGGACTGGTAGTTGCTTACCGTTGTTTGCTGCAGGAGGATATCGATGAATATATAAGGGAAATGCTAAGGCTTACCAAAAGACGAGTTCAAAAGAGAAAGTATTAAACTCTGTCATCATGTAACGAATATTTCAATGTTTAATTCAAGTGGTGGATGCGCCTCATGTCGGCGATTTAACGCTCTGCAGAGTCTGATGGTAGGTGAATGTGGAATTTGTATTGATTTACAGATCTTACTTGCACATGCCTACACAGCGATAGACGACCCGAAGAAAGAACTAAAAACTTCGATATGTTCAAGGTTAGCGTTATTTGTATTCGAGAGAGGTGAACTTGTTTCGAGGGACATTTACTTATCGTCTTACATCCAAAATAACAGTAATGTTTATAGTCGGGAATCTTGAGATCTTTTTTTTTTCAGCTTATTTCGGAACATGGGCAATGAGTGCCTCTCTTTTAAAAGGGATTTTTGAGGCCACAAGATGGAGAATGTGGGCAACTTTTTTACTTGGGCGAAGGGACGCGATATCAAGAGAATATCGTAACTGTTGTGTTTTCTTATTGATGAGAGCGGCGATCTGCTTCATACGACCTCTGAAGAGTTGCGCCCACTCAGATACGTCTTGTTGTGGCAGTTCATTCCAGTACGGTGTTCGTTCAAATGAGCAACAAAGTCGAATGCAATTTCCGTTTCCCTCCAGGTGTTATTTTTGTGTTTTACTGCGACGCATAGTGATGTGAATGTTTTTATTTCACGGACTGCTTAGCTTGCAATGTGACGTCCCAATTGATATGATAGTTTTGAGTGATACTTTCTCTAGAGAGGCAGAGTACGCTTCCTGATCTGCACGGACGTCGCTGCACGCGGCATCGATGTCCGTGGAGTGCCGTTTGGTACGTTCATTTTTTACTTCACTCATCCATTCATGCATTTGATGTGGGTGTCTCGTCGTCTTTGTTCGTTTTGATTAGAACTCACTTTTTTCGGTGTTTCTGTGCAATTTTTTTATTCTTATTGGATTTTTTTTTTTTACTACATTTAGAGTGCTTTATTCATAAGTGCGAAGAAACATCGGCGCAAAAAACGATGCAGCAAGAAAAAATTGTTCACGGCGATATTAGTATTAGAGTGTTGCAAACAGGGCAGGTTGTGGTTTGTCCACACAAAGCAGTAACGCTCTATTATAAGAGTGCTGCAGTTGAGACTGGTCGCAGCTGTTTGACCTCTCAATGGTACTTCGCTTCTTGTGTTATACAACTGCTACTTCAATATCGCCGTTGTATAAAACAGTTGCAAAATAGGCGCTTGAAGGGAATGGCACTTGGATGCTCGGAAGACTTCGCAGCGTAGGCTCAAGGATGGATTTAGAGCTTTAATACAGTTTTGGGCATTTCGCTTGAACAATTTCATTTATGCTAGGGCAGTTAGGATCCGCCATAAGATGAGTGTTAAAAAAGGCGCAAACCTACCGTTGAAATAGGTTTGGTACGTTCGTTGGATTGCGTGATGATTGAATAGGTCACTGGTGGATCCTATCTTCCAATCTCAACACGTCGGCAGTTTTTAGAATGATTTCCTTTCGCTGTCCGGAGACGTGTATGACGTGGTTGTAATGTTTTATCCAACCGACAAATAGTTGAGTGAAAAGTGCTAATGTAATTGAAAAAAATTTACATATCAGCCGATGTTTATTGCTTATTTCCACGGGAATCCCGCAGATCATTGGCATTGTACTTGTTGCTTCATGAATTATTTAAAGGCTGCAATTGTTGTGCGAAGGTTTCTGAGGAGAAACTTTGTGCTTTTTTTCTAGCTTTATTTAGCGTATATAACGATGTTTCTAGTAATCAACGTGACACTGCCGGATGAGAAGGCCAATTATCTTCATCGGATCGGACGTGTTGGTCGTGCGGAAAGGTCTGTTCAGTTTGTCTTTACGCTTATTTTCATGAAGATTTTAAGTAGAAATATGCCAAATTTTCCTATGGAGGTGGAGGGAGCGATGGGTGAGTGCCGAAGCAGAAGCAGAGGATGGCAGCAGTGGGACGCATACTTCAATAAGTGATTCAAGCGACTGCTAAAGGACTTAGAAATTTATCGAAAGTTCATGGATTTTGTTATCATCTAAATAAAATTTTTTGATTCGACTTTGGGAAGTTGCGTTCGAAGATTTTTTGGGAATTTCTTCGAGACATCGATGTTCTGAATGTGAAGTTGGGGGAGTTCCCCTCTCCTCTTTCCTAATGTCCACTAACATCATGCATCGCTTTTGCTGTGTTTGACACATGCAAAAGTTTCCAAGAATTTCCTTCCTGTTTCTCGTTCTCACTTATGATTTTGTTGCCTTTTTGAGCTAAGGGGGGATTCAACAACGTGCATCTCTTCATAATTGCCCTATCGAATTGTTAGAATATGTTTTTGAAGTGCATTTCAAGAGTAGTACTGATTCTTTGACCAACGATTGCAGAGGAGTCCATGGGCTTTTTTTTAACTCCTTGCGTAAGCACTAGTGGACACCAGAATCCTATTTATTTTACACAAAGATTTTGTTTTGCTTATCAGTTGTTATTGTTGATCGCTTTTATACAGGAGCGATGATGTTGTCATGTTGTTATTGCTCAAGTGCAACGCTCGAAGGGCGACTTATGCGCCCATCGTTTGATTTGACAACAAATTGGGCGATCGACTAGATGCATCGTAATAAAAATTGCACATATGACGGGCTCACAGCTGACCGTGAGCGAATAGACTGCAAGGGAACAAATATATCTGAAAGTTCCTCTTCTGTTGTTTCTCTTCGGAACAAAAACGAAGAGGCAGGAAAAGTGGGGAAAGTACCATTTTTTAAATATAGGGATTGTATGATTTCAGGATGGGTTTGGCCATCTCACTGGTGTCGTCTCATCCAGAGAAAGTGTGGTACCACAAATGTCCATCGCGTGGCCTGCATTGTAGGAATACGGCTCTTACAACGCAGCGTGGTTGCGCGATCTGGTACGATGAACCGAAGGTTAGTTTTGTGATAAAGCTTTGATTGATGGAGAACTAAAATAGGAGCCGTGAAGCCGAGTTTGTTGAGTAAATGTTCTTCTATTAAGAAGTACGGGCAGGTCAAATTCTTTAATTGTTCTTTCTTTGTTGCACTCATTGCTAGCTCTTGCCTGGGTTAGTGGGCAGTAGAGCTACTCACTGCTAATTGGACGTGAGCCTAAATGTGTTGACCTACCAGTTGATACAAAGCCTCAGTTTTCAATTCTACTCTCATTTCCTACACTTTTTCAGCAACGTGTGGCTGCGTTAATCTATCTTTTGTCATTTTCTTGGGAATTTTCATTTGGTTTTTTTTTTCAGTTGTTAGAGGATATTGAGGAACATTTGGGAGTAACTATCCCACAGATCGGTACGGATATGGCGGTGCCGATAGATGAATTTGACGGTAAAGTCGTTTACGGCTCGAAACGGACGACATCAGGTAATATAAATCTGATTAATAATTCAGTTCTTATCCGTTCCCTCAAGCCAACGTTTTTTGAGATGCAATAGTCGTATTTGCTGATGGAAAATCTCGCTCGTTTCATTCGTCTGGGGTATGAGGAAGAACTTCACTGAATTTGCTTACCTGGCCATCGTTTTTAGATCGTTTTTCATTGCATGAGTTGATAACATCCATAGTTATAATGAAGCACTGATATGGAGCAGCCAAAGTGCGACTGTGGTTAGTTTACTTTGATTGCAACATTTTCTTCGCTTAAGTTCCTCTGGGACTCCATATTGTGCATTTATCCAATGTTGTTGACTCCAATTTGAAAAATTGGAGACCAAACTTACATCCGGGTGGAGTGGGAAATCCAAAGAAGAAATTGTTCAGTATTCACAATAGGTCGTTAGGCAATGCAAAATCCATGCTTATTTGATGCAGATGCTCACAGTTTTTAAAGGAACGAAATGGGGTAATTACTAAGTGGACGGTGACGCTTTAGTTAGTGTTATGGCTCAAAAGGTGCCGTGAACAAAGAACGAACTTCAAAATTAGCATATGGTGGCCGTGGTAGGAAACATTCAAATCCCCTCGAGAAGTACTTTGAAACGAACATAATTTACGTTTCTGCGGATTGTAAATGCAAATGTTCGCGGAATCGGTGGAATAATGAAGAGGATTTCTATGAAAATCAGCCCCATTTGGTGCATTTCGAAGCGTTGATGATTCGTTACAATTCATTAGAAGTGCTTTCCTGTATAGCTTCAGATTGTGCTGTCGCTCGTTTTCAGGTGCAATGTATAAGGGACATGCGATCCAGCTATCGGGAGCGGTTGCTCAATTAGCGGACTTGGAACGCTCGTTGCAGCTGTCTTACCTGAGAATGTTCACTCCCATTGCGAAGACGAAGTAATGCGGTGATTGTTCTTCTACAAAATGCTAATTTCTATGATTTCTTACTGATGACAAATTTGTAGTTTCGCTTTTATTGCTGGAATGTAAAATTTGAATAAGCGTCTAAATGGGTCGTCGCGATGTGATCCGAAAAAATTTTTCTCATCGATCCTTAAGAAATGAACAATGCAGCCACACGTTAAAGCACTCCAATCGCGCCAATATGCAACCTTCAGATGCATTGGGATGCCACGAATTTTTTTGTTGCAAACGACAAAATCTGTTCTGTTTATTCTTTGCAAAATCAACGTAACATTCGCTCGGACATTTCAATGAAAGATTCTCTTTTTCATAGTTGGAGGTGTTATCTTTTTCAGTTTCGACGGACTTGCTTCTTTTTTATGGACTCGGCATTCTTTCTCGATTTCTTGATGAGTTGATTCGAACTGTTTCTTCTGCAGTTCACCTGATATACTCAATGCAAAGGCGTTTAATGACATATGCAGGATACTTTAAGTCTACGGTGGTTGAATGGGATAGGGACAGGTGTGATGTGTTCCTCTACAAAGCGTCTTTTTTGTTTCTGCATTTTATTCTTTCCCGGATTAATGGTAGTGGTGCTGTTTGGTTCGCTCTAACGCCGCTTGCTTTCGCACAATTCAGGTCTTCGCTGTTGTGAGGGATGTGTGTTGCTGACGTTTCAATGTGTTCTTGCGCGTAATGCTTATTCGGTTATGTCTTCACTGCCGTTTTCCGTTGATTTTTTGACAGCCGCTTCAATCTAATAAACGAATTTCTTAAATTATCGTGGCACCACATCGCTGCCGAAATGTGTTCTGCAGTCATCAGCAGAACTGGTTGAATGGAGTTGCTTCCATCCTCGATATAGGCGAGGTATTGCCTCGAGCTATGACGCTTTTTCTGACGGACGCCTTGGAGACTAAGTTGTTGTGAAAAGAATTTTTCGTCCCGAATAATGCTACCCTTTGCCTTCCATTGTGACAAATGAGGTGTGCCGATATGCGATGTGTGCTTTTGCATTTCGGCACACTTAGTGCGGACTCGCAAGGTTGGTAGAAGGCGTAAGCATGCGAGACCGGTTGTTTCTGCAAATCCTTGATGTGGACTTCGATTTTGCACAACGACCTTCGGGTTATAGCAGCCTTTTTTGTTATTGCAGTCGCTATCCGGCCTCTTATAAGGCAAGGTGGACTTGCAAATCTGGTGGTATATTTCGTCATATTTAAGCCTTAAAAGTGCGTCTTGTGATCAGATGCTGATAGCTTCGCGGTCTACGAAACGGCAGAAAGACAGAAATAATTTGTGTTGTGGTATGCAGGGACATCCTATGTTGAGGAGCCATCTGCCTAATGGGGAGATGGTGCGCAGTTAGGCGGCTTGATCGAAGGCGACAGTTGCCGCAGACGCATACGGTACACCTGCGGGCAAATTGCTCGTTCGCATTGAATCAACCTTCTATCTCAACAACCATCACCAGTAAATATCACCCCTTTAAAGCATTAGGATGTCTTTATCGAGTAACCAACATTTCCGCCAGCATCACCTGCAAATTCTCTGAAAACGTCTGAGGTGCAATTGTTGTGTCGCAGGGTTACCTGCATTTAACATCCGAATTCTCAGTTGGGAAATGTTGACGCAACGCATTTGGCAGTTTGCAGCTCAAGATCTTCACCTTGTCGAGATCATCGAAAAAATTTCACACAATGATAAAATGCGTCCCAATCTTTCCAGACTTCATCACTGTTGTCGCATTGTGCACGTACCGCTCCAGTCACTTTATCCCTCATGTTTAAGAATGCTTTGAGGTTGTCCTATATCTGTTTATGTCGGGTTTCTTAATGAATTATGTTTACACGAAAGAGAGGGAGGAGGGAGAAATTGAATATCACCCATGAAGTTTTGATTTCTTCAAAAATATTGATTTCACTAGGATGAATGGACACCAATTTTTTATACTCAACATATACAAATCTAAAGAATTGCGGTTTTGCCAACATCTCAATGCGCCCGGCAACCAGGCAACATCAGCAGTTAACCAAGGTATTGAAGGGTTCTCTAACTCGCAGTAGTTCCACAGGTTTTGCGCGAAAACTGCACGAATTTATGAAGAGATTTCACAGAAAAGTGCCGACTTCCTTTCGCTCTTTTGCTTATCAACAGTTCATTAATCTCACTGCTGCGAGATATCGGCTATATGCTCGTACTTACTTCGCTCATGAGTCATCTGCAAGCCTTCGTTGATCTTCCTGAGGTTTTTCTTAGTTACTGTGATTGCTGATAGCAGGGACAGTCCTATATTTGACAAAACGAGAGCAGTCCAAAGAAGTCTCGTTTGTTTCTGAGTTAGGAAGTTGCTCATAGATCCAATGTGGAACACTGTTGCGAGGTTGTGCTGAGACGATGACGAAAGGAAAGGCTTGGATCGAGATATCAATCAAGATTTGTGCCATTGGTGTGTTGTCTTGCAACGCGAACAGCATTCCTACAGTACCGTTCCTTCCGCCTAGCAAAGAATTTGTTAAGTTTGCTTTTAGCCGTTTTATAGTCGTCATTTCTTTCCTTCTCTCCCATAATACGGTTCAAAATCTTCCAAATACGATGGTCTGCCATAGCTTTAAAGCTTGTGCGCAACGAAGTAGTTAGCGTATTCTTTGCGTTAGTTCTGCAGAAATTGCACCGTATTGTCACACCCGTCTTAAACTTCACGTTATAGGTCGGGTTCAGTATTCCGTTGCATTCCTTTATCCACCGGCTGACCTCAGATGAGAAGCATTTGTTGTGCCTCATTGAGCAAACAGAATCAAAACATTCGTTCACCGTACGTGCAAAAATGTTGCACACCTTATCCACTCAGCGGTTTTCTGGTGAGCTAATCAGGTTGAAAAGGCATCACTCACAGCTAAGATTGCTGCTTTCCATGACTCAGAGACACGATTTTTTCCACTTTCTGTCGCTAAATAAACTTTAGTTTTTGAGCGGGTCAGTTTCTCTCCAGTTTCCAATTATGCAGTGACCGTTGAAGCTGAAGACGAATGCAGATGAAATGATAAGATCGAAATTGTTTTCAAATTACGCACAACTATCCAAGTGGAGGCTGCCTCTTGGGTTAGGCATCTGATAGTTACAAAGGATTTTTTGTGCTCAAAAGATGGACGGTGAAGGAGTGGGTGCATTGGGTGCATAAACATTTAAATCTCCATTTACCATTCAGAAGTAAACGGCACTGCATTCATCCACGAACGCACTTTCCCAGCAATGTGAAAGTACATTGGTATCCACCTGTGGAGGATCATAAAGTACAACAGATATAATATTACTAAGCTTATCCAGAATGTGCTCGCATTCCGGCGCATCCACCGTAGCCATATAATTCAGCTTCGGATATTCTAAACTCTCTTTCATCCACAACAAGGTACCGCCATGTTTAGTTAATCTTTTCGTTTTCTTTCATCTCAGTAAGCTGGAAAGGGCCATTAAAACTAGATGATGACTCGCCTCTGCAAAAAAATCCACATAATCTCCTTTGATGTGTTTCTTAATCTCTACGGATTTTTCGAAATTCGGCAACCTAACGTGCAAAAATACTGCGAATACCGCGCTAGAAACCGGCCTATAGGGACCTCATACTGATGAGATTTCGACTGCTAGTAAATGCTATAGGTATTAGCACCACATCGAATTCTTTACTGATTATGTATTAAATATATTTTGGTGGCTGTTCCAAGGACATGCTTCTTTGCATGCGTCTCTTCCCCCTTGATTTACTTGCTGATGTTCAAATCCGTTAGAATCCAGCAATGATGTGCCGCAGAGAGCTTCTTCTTTGCTCGTTAGCAGGATGCATGCTGGTTGTTTCGTTCCTGAAGTCAAGCTCCAGATTCTTGGTTTTGCGTCACGCGTCATCCCATGACGAGAATGCTCATTCCAGTCAGCCATATATATTCTACATTCTTCGACTATTTTTTGTTAAGTACTCAGTACTTCCAATTTGCTTCCTTCCCTGCTCTTTTTGCTTTTGTTTTCTTCGAGGTCCCCAAGTGGAATAATGTTCATCCTCTTTTGTTTGCGGTAAATTCCCTGCACATTTCACAATATTGTTTAGTGATGTTTCCCCGAACGACGGCAAGTCAATAACCTGATTCAGACTTCTTTTTACATTTTTTCAGCATCGCTTTTCTTAACGGAGATTTTCGTTTTGAACTACCTGATTTTCGTTAGTTGATGATAACATCCTATTCGGTGCAGTAAAGTCCTGAACGGTTAGAGGGTGTTTCCGCAACCCATCATAGATTTTATTGTATCTAAATCCAATTGCACTGATCTCGAAGCGTTTATTGAAGACATGATCGCTTGCTAACGAACTCAAGACAAAAAAGAAGAATCTATATGATAGTGGTTCTCGGTCCTTGCAGTTTTAACAAGACCCATTTCGCGTCTCTTTCCGCTGAATTCCCACAAAGTTATGCGGAAGAAGTGACGTTTGAAAATAGGAAAATTGCCAAAAAAATCGATACCAGTAAGCTGGCCGCTGCTTCAGCTTTTTTCCCCACAGCGACGGACGGCGTTGACGATAGTGTCTTTGCAAACTGAAAACATAATCTGTAACAGCGGGGGGAAATACTAGACCAGTTGGCACGATGTATGCTTCTGCATTCCGCTTGCTTGGCCGACCGATCTCATAAATCATCAATAGATGAAAAATGCGAAATGGCATCTCCATGTTTAACTAGCTTGACCTTTGGCACGATCCTACAAATTTGCTTTGCATAAGCGTATCATGGCGATGTCACGTCTGTGTCCACGTTGAGTGTATGTGTGTGTCTGTCTGTTCGCTAGGTTCAGTTTGGAAGACACTGGAACTGTTGTTATGAAGCGTGTTGGAAAGACTGCCCATCATAGTTTACCTGTTTATATATCAACATTGAAAATTTCCTAGATATTTTAACTTTGAAAGCTGCACACATTTGATGCCGATTTTTCATTTACACCAGCGAGGTCGAAACAAAACCAAACGTTGATGGAAGATTTCTATGTGATCGCCGGATTGGTTAGAACGAAAGCGCAGTATTTTGCATACCTTACTTTTCTGATGAATTGTGATATTGGCAGTTTGAATGCGCTGCAGGGAGAAGCGTTTCCTGTCACGGCTTCAGCATCCTTTCTCGCTAAACTAGCGAAAACGTAACTCACCCGCATACAACACAAATCTTTCGCTTTTGAATGTCTGAAACTTCTTTGCATATTTTCCAATCGAAGTAAAATATTGCACGGGAAACCACCCCGTCTCTTATATTTTACATGTCAGACTTCGCAACGCTAGCATTTGTGGCGCCGGGTTCGAAACTGCTGCGCATGGCAACGCACAGTCATACTATCTACAGAGGTGAGCAGGTACGTCACTGCCGTAGTGCACCTTGGCAAAGTACGTAGGATCGAACACTATAAGAGCGCATTTATTATGTATTGTCATCCTCCTCTCGAGGACGGCTGTCCAGGTCGGTAGCCGTTTTCAAATCTTAAGTGGAGATTTTGGTAAATATTCAATCATGTTCCACGAGAATAAAACCTCAGAAGTCTCCAAAAACCTGTGTAACTGGTCTGCACATTTTCTGATTATCACCATCTCCAGTGGGGTCTCATATTGTTAGATCGCGGTAGATCTCATAGTGTCTGCAAGTTGGATCAAGTACAAGTTAAGTCTCATATTTCGAAACTGATGAAGATCGCTCCGACATTGCATTTGATTTGGCTTAATGTCCTCTTACGCCGATCGGCGTAATCTTTCTTTCAATTTTCGTGCAGTATATAATTTTCAATTGTTTCCGCGAATCTCATCCCTTCATGCAGTATGTAATTCCTTTCGTTTTTTGGTCGTCCAGCTGCAGCATAGAATCCCTGTTGGTGTAGTTCTGGCGCTTAGTATTTTCACGTTCATAAATCGCCCAAAGTGTGTTGGAAATATCTACGAATCGTTGTTCAATTGGCACTTGTTCTGATTGTCATGATCGTTTGTTTTATTTCCCTTCATGTCTTTGGGATTGAAATTTATATCGCGATCATTATTTTGCTCGATGGGATGAAGACTTTACAACAATAAGCGCCAGTTGCCGCTTGTTGAGGGCATTTCGTTGTTTTCTCAAGCGTCAGGCGCGTTCATGTCGTACTTTTTGAGAATAATGTTTGAGATTCGATATTGATGATCTTTATAACACATTGTCCTCGTATATGCGGTGTAGTGTGCTCCAAATATGCTCTTTAACCTCACAACGATAGAATCGATTAAGTGCGTGGTTCACCTGCAAGTTTTGGACGTGAAGGGTTATGGATGTGAAGAGATTGATCTATATTAACATAACGTCAACGGCAGGCTTTATCTAGCTGGGGCTTGCATGATGGTGATCGTTTGATGACAAGTAATGCATTGCGAGAGGACTCAGACTTGCAGCCTTTCGCGTCCCTGCGAGGTGCTGCAACGACTCAGCCACTGCCGACACCAGCATGGCGCATGATTGATTTCTCAAGTCTCACCATTTCCATTATGCGTCTAATCTGATAAGTGCATTACCCTAAAAATCAAAGAGTAGACATCACTTTGGGTGTGGTGCTATCATGAGACGTCAGTTATGCATATTATATGAGCGGTAGATGGACTGAAGCAGCAAGTGTTGGACAATGACAGCATCGATAGCAGCTTACCCGCTTATTAAGCTGGAAGTTGAAAGTTCCCAATCAGCGTGTAAACCCTTAACAACGCTTCTGCCTGTCGTAGTATCGTCGCCTTCATTTGTTTGAAACAAATTTCATTTCCTGTGTAGATTCGGGAGTATTTATACCCTTCTGGTAAATGAAACCAGTGAACTAGAGTTCACTCAAGTCGAGGGTATGATTCACATTATAGAACGATTTCTTAGACAGGCTTGTAGGTTGATCTATCAAACTCCAGAGAATTTGTTGGTAATTAAAGGAGCTGAAAATTTGCTCGCTTTTTATGACGGCTTAGATTGGATTTCAAAGCTACCAGCTCGCAACAAAAACCGATCATGAGGAAAATTCATTTATTCGAGAGGTCGTGTCGCTGAAAATATGGATACCCAATTTTGCATATGCCACATATCCTGTCTTTCCCTATGCACTTCGCTGTTTGTCTCCTACTTTGAGTTACAGTTCCGATAAAGCCAGTACCTGAATCTCTTGATCTTTCGCAATTGCTTCGCACAAGCGGATTGTGGCGTGTATTATGTCGTGTCTCCACGTACGTGTATATTATGAGTTTGAATATGCATCTATCTACATGTCCGATAGTTTCAACTCTAGAACTACCGAGCCCTCAGCTTCGAAATTTCGTTGATGAGATGTATACCTTAGGCTGACCTCTTATCTTATAATTTATAGTGCTGAAAATGTTGCGGGAATTCCATTTGTGGCGAAGAACTGACATGCATGTTACAGCGGTCGATTTCTCATTTTGCATTGATCTGATTATAAAAAGTGCCTCTCGTAAGGAAATTTTTCATGCAATTGCATTGATTAACCACAGAGGTATTATTTAGCATTTTTATCACCTGCTGGCAACTGGTGCAATTGATTGACCGGGTAAGAGGAGTGCGAAGTGCAGAAGCGCGTCATGCCAGCAGCCTTATTACGTCTCTTCATCTAATTAACTATTCGCCACTTAAAAATACGCTTCATATGGCACGTAAAATTATTTTAGAGTTACTGGTGCCACTGGCGATGTGATAACTAGATCGATCTCTGTGGGAGGGATTCGCTGTAAAATTTCTACATAAGTTCGATTCTGTAGCATTTTGAATGGAATACGGGCAAACAATGAAATGCTGCTGACGGGAAGAATGGGCACGATCAAAAATATTTGCTTTCTTGAGTGAACTGAAGCGAACGCCGACAGAGGAGAGTCAAAACATGAGAGTGTAACAACACCAAGTGTGACTTTCCGTGACGGACTTCCGCAATTACGCACAATTAATTGGCTTCTGCGGGTGTTCGTCTGTAGATATGCCAGCTAGTTGACTACGGCTGCAGCTATCAAGTTTTTATCCCTTTTGCCCTCTTGCTAATGTTTGTGAGCGCAAAGTTTAATGTGTGATCAGGTCGCAAGTGTTGGTCAGCTGACCAACTGATCATTCCTTTCTACTTTTCTCCTTCATTCGTATCTCCGCGCCCTGTTTTTATCTGTTGGATAGCGAAATTCGTTGCAGTCACTGCAGTTTCTTCTCTCAGGAGTCAGTGCAAGTTGCAAAATTGGTTGCAGTGAATCTACTGAAGTGTTTGCCGCCGATGAGTTTGATATATCTTCGGCGTAGAAGCGAACAAAGGTTACATTGAGTTTTTATTCTGAAAATCTACATAAGATTCACTGCTACCTTCTATTGTACAACTGTTGCCAATATTTGCATAAGTGAAGCGGCGTAGCAACTTTCAGCTTGAAAGAAGTCATTGCAATGGATTTTACAAGATGCGATGCTGCTTGTCATTCTGATGACGTTCAGTTGCTCTCTGCAAACTGTTCATCAGTGCATTTCGGAGGAAACGCTTCAATGTCGGTACTGGTATGGCTAGTGTTTAATTGTTATATATTTTGAGCTGGACTGAGGAATCGAGCCAAGCCAATGAAACACGGAGTGATGTTTTTGCTGGATCAATAGTCAGAATTGTTCGCTCGAACTTTATTAACGATTTGTCGCTCTCGATATGGAGCAGTTTTTTGCCCGTTCATTGTGTTCTGGAATGAATGCATAGATGATTTAGTGATCAGACTTACCCACTCTATTAAGAAAGAAGAGTTAGCGATGCTGCAATATTGAGGCTTTCTTGCAAAGGTGCAGGTTTCAACACTGTTCCAAAAAGTTTTTTGCTTGAAACACTAGTGCATTCAAAAGATTATGAGTGGTGAAAAGAAAGCTTTCCTCCCTCCTCGCAGTCGAGCCCACAATCAGTATTTCTGTCAGTGTTGTAGATGAACTACTCTGCATTTCGACTTTGTCATGGAAACTTGACGTATTTGAGTGTACATACCGAAAATATCGCCGCGAATTCTGTTTAAATTCATAATGTTTTTTGGAAGGTTCTATTGTGTGACCAAAATGGGGTCTCTGAGTCACTCTCTGACTGACCTTTTTCAATATAACGGATAGCAGTGCTTCGTTAGTGATTAGCTATGTGTTTGAATCAGATTGTCGCAACACTTCATGCGAGAGCGTAGAAGTAGAAACTGCGGAAGCATTTTGTTGTGAATATTTCTTCAGTGTTCCATTTCTCTATGTAGTCTTCTTCCGAGCAGTCAATCCTTTAGCACACGAGCGTAGTCAAAGCTACTATTGAGAATGCGTTAAGGTGCAAAATGTAACGACAAGCGCGATTCATAGCGGCGCAATTGTTTCATCGGATCATTGCTCTGAGTAGATCAAAAATTTTGCCCCATTGCAAGAGTTTGAGTCATCTCTGCATGTCATGTGAGTTATGTGGAGCATGCACAAATTTTGATGCTAAGATGGAAAGGCTGAAATATTGTCTTTGCGATAAACGTTGCAGTTGCTGATGCATTGTCGAAATACACTGCCGATTTCATCTTGCAAGCTTCATTCGCAGTTCCACATGGACGGAAACGGAAGTTTTGTTGTTTTTGCAGCGCCATTAAACGAGTAGCTCAACGAATAAAGAACATGTCACGGATAAACCACTCATAGAAGAAGCATATTTTCCTCCACTTGCTAACTCCAAAATAATTATCCTTTAAGCCAGTAATATTGTAATCTGTATTCGAATGTTACTTGAATTATGGTAGTGATAAGTAATAGCTCAGTCATGAACATTATAAGCTTATTGTAATGTTGTATTGTTCAGTGTTGCGGTAGTGTTCATCGTGAATACGATCAGTGAAGAATTGGAATGCGAGAGAAGAAAGATTCATTTGCAAAAGGGAGTAACAATTTGCAGTCGAATGCATTATTAATCTTGTTGCTTGGGTTTGTTTTTTATTGAAGAAAGGAAAACGTCTGCGAGTGAAGAGCGATTTTTTACGAATCCAACTGATATCCAACTTTCGCTGATATCCAATATTTTATAAAAGTTTCCCCATCGCCGAAAATTTCTCACTTAAAATCCAAAAACTGAGACAGTGCGACATTAAAGAATCAAGATCTAAGAGCCGTTTCTTAAATATACGACTCTAAGCGGAGAGACTCTAGATATAATACGTGGGAAAGCGGCTCCTCAAAGTATATACGTGAAGCAACCGCGTATATCGGACATATTGAACGTGGAACTGCAGTGCGTGAGGGCATCGAAACGTTTTACTTTCAAGTCGGCGCTGTGCATATTTTCAGAATATCAATGGAGAGAAAAAGTGGGGAAAATGGCGAAGGACATGCTATCTTTCGACATTTCTTCGCAAATAATTTTGGCTGGGAGACACCTTTGCATGGAGGTGTTGCTGTGTCTGTTATGCTTTGTTCTTCGTTGCGAATGCTGTGTTATGAAGTATCGGACGCTAATGCTATGACGATATCGTTCAGTTATTATCAGCACATTCAGCACCATCGATTTCCGCTAGGTGGATGGGAAATAAATTAATGGAAAACTTACGCGGACTTGTCTACTTTGAAAAATCCGAATTTTGTAGCGCTCCCATCTGAACTTTTCGTTTCATTTTCTTAACATTATTCATATTTGAAAATCCTTCACTTTTACTTGAATATGATAATGGCGAAAAATCTCTTGGGTTCCAGAGGGATAGGGAGAGGATTTAAAGAGCGGGAATGTCATGTTAAAAAGAGTGGATTTTGTAAGCTATCTCCGTTTCATCAAAACTTGTGCCATCCCTTGCTCTGTTTCATCTTCGCTATCCCTGCCTTCTCCCCCCCC
>JAARMF010000311.1:73916-103338 GCA_022844705.1 Toxascaris leonina
CCATATAAACTATAAAATATGAAATTTTAACGCATAAAACATTTTTGTGGTGTTGCACAGCAATGCTGTAGCTATATCAACTAAAATAGTTATTTTCGAAGCTTTTATTAACATTCCACAGGAAATTCGCCGAATCAATTTTTCTAGAAAAGAATCAAATGCAGTTCAGTCAACTCTTGGAAAATTTATGGCATTCGATTATGAGGAGAAAAAAGGACGACGCCCCTCAAGTATGCAAAGGTGTGATGAAGATAGCTGAATCGATTTTAAGCTATATCCTCTCCTCAAAAGCTTCCAAGGAATCGCTTATGAAGTTTCCATTATTCTATTATGATCCTCTCCGATTTCAACTATTTGTCATATTTTTATAAAATTCCGTATTTCGCATAAAATTCGGATGTCAACGTACATTAATTTCAGCGGTGCATTCGATTGCTTCAATAATGAACGAATTTGAATATCTTTTCTTATTGAAATAAGTGAACTTCTTAATAAAAAATAACGCAAAAGACGTAAACAATTGAGCATTTTTATTCAAAAATTGTATCAAATCAAAATAGTGCAACTTAATAGAGCAATAACATGGCTTTGCTCATTGCTCTCTTTGTCAATCTTAAAGACGTTTTATTATAAAAGAGGACGGGTTCCTCAACTATGAGGTTCGGCACATCGCGCTCAAAAAGTTAAAAAAAATTGCGATGCTTCGTTCGGTGAGGTGAATATGATGATGAAGTTTAGAAACTACTTCGAAAATCAAACAATACAGATCGTTCTAGTCAAGATAGTAAATTCCGTATTACTTAAACGGCTCGTTCGTTATAATATCTCTGATCTCGACAAATGCATTTCATATTAAAAGCTTTGCAGCATTTTGCAACGAATCACTTTCTGCGTTGAGAAGCAAAGGAAAAGCAAAGCATTCATCTGTGGTGGCTGGATGAAGGACGAACTGACTCCACTGCAGACTGATTTTTTTCTTGCTGACAGACGACCACACCGGAAGATTCGTCTGTTAAAGTCAAAGGCAGGCACCTCGTGCAATCTTAATCTCGCGATGGATAATCGTAAGCCGTGGGGAAAACATCGCAAAATGAACTAAGATGAATTGAACTAAATGAGTTTACCAATGCAACTATTAGTGGGCGGGAAAGGGGAAGGCGGAGGCGGCGGGAGAGGAGAAAATTGGGTGGAGACGAGAAAGGTGGAGAGGGCGGAGAAGGTGGGGAGGGTGGGGTTGGGGGGAGGGGAGGAAGGGAGCGATAGCTTGCTCGTCGCCCTGGTATAGGCAGCTAACGCTCGTAAATGAGCACTCCCACAAATGCCATAAATGGCGCGAAAACGTCCAATTTGAGCCTAATTATGCAAGCATACATACAATAAAACTTGTTGAGATATTGTAACTTATTATTGAAACCACGTTCTTGAGTTTTAAACTGAGCTCGAACTTCAGTGCAGTGAGCCTTTTCAGCGTCTTTGTTCCATTGCTTGGCATTCTTTCACGTATCCCACATATAAAGACAGAAATGTTACTTAAAGTTATTTCACTGTTGATCATTGAACTCGTGACAACAGCTTAATCCCACTACCCTACTCTATACATAGTGCAATCAATCATCATCATTCGTTGTGTTTGCGGACAATTCGCATCAAAGAATTTCCTCAACATATCTTGCGATAATGACGTCTTCCCGATTGAGTTCGAGCGAACTGTTCCAAATAATTTTTGGAGGCTTATGTGTTGGCATAGCAGACCGTTGGATGTGGAAGAGTATACAATTCTCCCTTTTGGGTGCGACTGGCAAGATTTCTCGAAAATTACCTCATTATTTTAGGACTTTGCCCTTTTGTTTGCCTTTGCAGTTTCCCTTCACCAAAGAGCGTTACAACGACGTCATATGAACGCATAGCTGTCTGTCTATGCGACAGTCTTTACTCAAGGGTGGCCGAAGCTAGAGTGGGTCAGTTTGGTGAGCACAACGTCCACCATGGGGTGACCTTCTGTATTTATTTTCATTGGATTCATCAATTTCAAAGAAAACAGGGAACACCCGGAAACATCTAAAAACTTTTTTGAACTTTGCAATCACCGAGGTCGCAACACAAATGCTGGGCTGTAAATAAAGAACTAACATGATACGCACTCTTGCATTCAGCCTAGCTGGTCTATCACTTTCGTAACTGATTCATAAATGATAAAACATGCGAAATAGTGCATTTACTCTTTAGCTGGTGCAACCACTTCTACATATTTTGTAAAGAAGGTTCAGTTTTATGGGTCGGCCGATGCGTAGTGAGGCCAGTTTCAAAGTGCACACAAAATGTTGGCAGTTTCAGCATCTATAAATTCTTCGGGAATTAGTGGATCAGCGCAACGTAGAGCAATAGACTGTTTCCCTATCATTATACCCTACCAATTCTATAACCACATCATCTATTGCCGAGTTGAAGCCACACGAAAGGCAATTGGAGAGGTACAGAAATGTGCTCATGTACAGAGGTGCCATTGCCGTGATCAGCCTTGTAAGTACAGTTTTATACAGCGCAGAAGCGCATGAAAGAAAATCATTCGACGGAAATTTGTACGGTCACTAGTGTCAGTCAAAAGTGTATGCACATCTGCATAGGTTTTCTTACTTAACGGCGACTCAAGAAAATTAACTTCTTTAACGGTTTTCAATTCGGTTATCCACCTGTTGTGCAAAAAGCACTACTTGTTAGAAATCGTTGATTTTTCTCAAGAAATGTTGGCTGTAATTTCGCTTCGTTCACTTGTCAGCTGTTTTTTTTACTTCAAAGAAATGGGCTTTTTACACACATCCTTTGGAAAATTCGACTTCAGATTTGACCAAATTTTGGTATTGGGGTAGATACTGATGATAAAGTGAAGCAAAACTTGGCGGCAAACTTGGAAAAGTTTTGGTATTGAAACGGGCATAATCTTGTATAGAATTCAACAGGTTTCGGGGCCAAGATCGGTCAAAATTTGATGTCAGTTGTACAGCGCTTAACTCTCGAGCCGGTATTTTAGAGGGTTAGAAATTGCACGAATGTCGCTTAGTTCTGTTGGTTGAGTTCATAAGCAGCTGTGATTTCCAGGCTGTTGACTTGGATGGGTTGATTCGTCAACAACTGGCCTTTCAAAAATGCATATAACTTCAGAGCAGCTGTCACTCGGACGCGATTCGTTTGGTTGTCTTTGCTCATGACAGCATTCTTTTGTCGGAGGCACATCCTCTGGGAGAATGTTTGAGGCGTGTTGTGTGCTTGTGGCAGATGCTTGTTCTGACAAAGAAATGTATTCTGAAAACACATTTCTTTATTATACTTAACACTGATTATAGGACCAGGTTTCGCACAGTGAAGCTTAGAAGAATCTAGGTAATTGTATGCTTCAGTTGTTGTCCAGAGAAAAGCTTCGCACGTGCTTTGCAGTTTTCAGAATCATGATGACGTCATGTTGTGAGTGTTTCATTCTCTGTACTTATATATGTGCTCATATATGTGTCTGATAGTCCGATATTGCGGCTTCACTATTTCATGAATATGATCAGAAGAATATGATAGTTTTTTGCATTTGGTGAGCAAAACAATTTTTACCAAAGTGTGTTTGCATCCGCTACTATCGTCTTCCACTTGTTTTCTCCTCCCACGAGTTGGTTTTATCGACGTTCGCATATACGCTGACTTTATAAGCCAAATTTTAGTGGGTAACTGGGCGCGTTGATATGAACAAGCGAATGGCCCATGAATTTCCCCAGTGCAGCATGGATGCGAAAGTTGTTCAGTGGAGATTTCGGTCTCGTGTGTGGGTGTTTATGTGTGTAACACAACTTTGTGCTTATTTCACGCTAGTGGCTTATTGACTGTGGTATTTTATTCGTTGAGAATTATTTAAAAATGTGTAACAACATACCCATGTTTGATACGTTGATATTTGACAATATATCGTATCAATATCCGTTATCGTTTTTCATCGAAGAAACGCTGCGAGAGGAGAACAAAAGAGATTGGTACTCTAATCGAAACGACTGCAACATGCATGCGATAAGCACAAGAGCTGAAGTGAGCATTTCGACATTATGAGCACTGAATCGTTTCAGCTTGCCAGTAATGGACGATTTTCAAGGGAATTGCACACTAGGTTCAAAAACAATGAGTAACCTCAAGTAGAAGCGCAGGCATCATTCAGCAGCAACTGCTGATCAATGCATTGGTACAAAGTGATATATTACTGAGTGTCTTGTTGTATTGTTCCCACTCAAGTTCTAGTTCTTCGTTTGCGTAAACGCTTTCTAGTGGAATCAAATGCCGAACTCTTGACGCACTTTTGTAACTTCCGCACTTTTTATGACTCGAAAATGAATAAGTCGACTTGATGCATTATATGTTTCGTGTTCATTGTACAATCGTAATATATGTTGGCATAGCAAAAGGTGGAGGAGATTGGCGGTTTTATTTCCGAAAGTTTATTGCCTTCTTTGTAAAATGTGGCAAAGAGCCTTTAGTGGTATAGCATCGCGTCTAAAAAGTTGCTTTCAACATCCACAGTCTAAGTAGTGACCATTTGAGTTTGAGTCAAATTTGAGTCATATTGGCGTATCACTTGGTCGATTTGTGTGAATCTGATATATGGTGCAACAAAACCAAGAATAGTTTTTTCCCCGAAAATCATAAATGGCAGCTCAAAAATACAACGATGGCATACTGTGGAATTCGGTGGATCCAGTCATTTCGTTTTCCATTCGCCAATCGATTCAGCGGGTAGATAATTGATGAGGGATGGTCCAAAATTATGTCAGTTGCTTGAAGTGGGACTAATCGTAAGCTTAACTAAAAATTATTAGTAAAAAAAGGAGTCTTCAAAAACGGTCATATTAGTCGAATTTTAGACACCGACTTCTATTATGATACCAAAGAGGCTTTCAAATGAAGACAAAGCTATAAACGCCCACACTTAATGAAAGAGCGTTTTTGTTGCATGTAGACGATTGCATAAAAGCGTGAACGATTCATAAAGATTTGCATAAAGCCAGACAGTTGTGCTGCCCCTTGGTGCAAATTCTAACCTTTTCACCAAATGCGCCAAACATTCGTTTAATTATGTGGTCGAATGGATGGTGGGGTTACCTGGTTGGTATTTAATGTCCACTTTCGTGATCTTTTTTCAATTTGTTCGCATCTCGCTTTCTGATGTGTATCTCTCTTTTCTTCTTATTGAGCATACATAGCGTTTGTTCAGCTCATCCAGCATCTTATTCAGCATATACACCACAAGACTTCCAGTAGCATTTGCTATTTTCCATCAATATAGTTGAAAGCTTTCTGATCTTTCCCTCAAATTTTTCTCACTGAAAGCAGTTTTTCTCAAACATTTCAGTTCATCTCATTCGGTCGAAAAATGCTGGCAGATTGCTAATAATACAATAGTTTTCTCGAAGTTTAATGTCCTTAAGGAGACGTTTTGGCAGTAGTACCACAGATGCATCGCAACAGCACAAAAATGCCGAATATGAACAGCCGATTAAGGGTCAGTTGTTCCCGGTACGATTAGAAGGCATGACTTTGCTCGAACACATAGATCTGATGTTTGCCACCGCTACTCGGTTAAAAACTATTCTGGAGGTTGAATTTTACGCTTCGAGGTTTCATGACTGATATGAAGAATACCGACCTTTGAGCGATGAGGGATATTTAAAACTTTTTCATGAGAGAGATCTGCAATTTTTGCGCCTTTCGTAAGTTTCCCAGATGATGTTCAGCTTAGAAGATGCACTATTTCAAGGTTCTTGCGAATGATTGTTTCGATCTCCATGCTACATTTTTTCGAGCTCTATCGCTTTTCTGCGGCATTTCGTGATTTCTGCCATCTTTCCCTTTCTATAAATAGGTTATGCCCTCTACTGGCATCCTTAGATCATCGCCTATAATCACATAACGGTGGTGAGGGGTAGTGTGATGGAAAGGGAATAATAATTTTTCTGGTTATGAAGGGAGATGTGGTTGTCGGTGTCGTTGGGCGGTTGCTAAGCGGTCGTGTTTCCTACCGCTCAGCTCGACGTCGTGGAAGGGTCGCGAAAGGATCGTCAGATATGACGGTCGCCTGCGAATATTCAGAATAAGCAGGCGTGAACCAACCGACGGCGAAATTCATCAGGGTGTGACTGGGGTTGGCGATGGCGCGCCAACACTTAAAAAATGGTCACATTACCCAATGACGATTTCGCATCATGGCAAGTACGATCCGCCGAAAAAGATCGCAGCCCCTGCTGCCTTGCATGTACTTCGTGGAAGAAGAAAGGCTAGGCGAAGGAAACTCCGAATAACCGAAACCTACGTCGCCAGCAAGCCGGCCACCAGACGATGTACTACTGGCCACAGCAATAGGGAAAGCAAGAACGCGGCAGACTGCCAACAAGACGGAATTTCGACTTCTACATGGCACTGCTTGGACGCGGCGAGTTCAGGATCGAGAAAGATGGAAAAATTGCCAGCTGCATCAATGGAGACAACAACGAAATCGATGAAATCACAGCTGTTCAATGTGATCAATGTGATCATTTGTAAGCGGTGAAAAGGCCTGCTCGCCTGGCCAGCGGGTTGGCGTCACTTATTGGCTACAACAATGCAAAACCACGGGCCTCAGTACCCTAATGGAAGCGCATTGTGACCGGCAGCGTCATCGACGCTCGATAGTCCGGTCAATCAAGTGATCAAGTGAAGTGATGAAGGGAGATGTGAAATGTGTGTGATTGAAGGCATCTTGGAATCGAAGGGGTTACCTTGAAAGAAGGTACATAATCGAAGGGGACTTAAATTAGACCATTATGCGAAGCATTTCCAAATAAATAAGAATGGGAGCGAGGAGTGGAAGGGTGCGAATAAAAGAAACTTGCTTCGAAAAAATTAAATATCAAAGTGTAGACTTATTTTGAGGGTTCTTAAATTTCATTCGAGAAAGGAGTGGCGCATAAACTTTCCGCGAAAGATTTTTCACCTTTTTTTCTGCAAGTTGATAGCAATATGGTGATCATTTTTGTGCTAGATGTAATCTTTGATGATTTCTAGCCCAGAAGTCAAGTGACTTATAAAAAAGTTTGAATACGTGGCAAGTACAGACGAGAAATCCCGGCAGGTAGAATCACGTAAAGAACTAGGGGACTTTTGCTCCAAATGCCGAAAATAGGCTTCCCATCCCAGCATTATATGCACAGGTGAATAACAGCACGTTGCATGTTTCATTTGGGACCTTTCTAATAAGCGCACTCGCACCGAAATCCTAAAAGAAAATGGACGTGTGGTCTTGAGGCCAGAAATGCTTGAGAACAGAACACATTAGCAAGCACATTAGCCACACACACGATCCTGTGGCAAGTGTTCGGCCTAATAAAGAATTGTGTTATAGTAGTACTTTTCTTTATTATGGTTAACATGTTATAAATAGAGACTTTCAATATGACTTCCCATTTGTTCGGGATGTTCGACATATGCGAAATGGATGGATGATAGAACAATGTTGGCGCTGAGAAAGCTGCAGGTGGTGCGATGGATTTTGACCCGCATCATCCGAAGTGGCAATGCTGCTGCTGTCATCTCACATGTGGTTTGAAGATTTTGGCCGCAATGGAGGTCAGCATCGCATGCTTAACTTCTGCGGTTTCCGCCTACTCCACATTCGCTACCGCATTAAGGAATCCGGTCAGAGTTTCAATCTTTCCCACTCAATACAATGATTCGCGAGTAAGAGATAGTTTTCCGACCGCTGTAGCCATTCTGAGGCAGCAGGTGTGTTTAGGTGTGTTAAGTTATAACAGCATAGATAATACGGCCTCAAACAATTACGATAAAACACGCTGAGAAAGGATTAGGAGTTCACCGGGGATTTGGATTAAAACGCGTGCGATGATCGTTTGCGGCTTAGAATTAATTCGACGCCTTTTATGGGCCTCAATAAAAAGAACCAAGAGGCGCACAAATCAACATCTCTTATTGCGTGACGTGTAGTTTTGGATCAAGCCCCTCAATAATATTTCTTCCAACCCATCAATGGCCAATGAAGTTTTTGCAAGCCCATATTCTGATTTAGTACTAAATTCTGTTTCTTGTGCTTTATTTTCTCCGAACTTTTTTTATTTTCCAGGCAGAGCTTTCTTGGTTCGAAGTATTACTTGTGCCGATATGTGTTTTATGTGCCGTGACATCCGGTCTTCTAGTCGCTGGAATTCACCAACGAAATGTGAGCATTGATTATGTCGTTCAGACAAAATATTCGTTTGAGTTTATTTTTGTGTGATGCCATAAAGTGGTTTCCAGGTTCTTCACGATTTCCTCACGAAACAGATAATCTACAATACTACAAATCTTACTCAGCATGGCTTATTGGCAAATAGTTGCAATCGAAACAGTTTCCGATGTTTAGAAAAGACGTTTAACTACGCTCGGATGCATCAAATAAAACCTAATGTGGTATGCACTTTAACGAGAAAATAACTTCTGTGAGTTTATCGTATAAATTAGACTACCCATTCCATATACTGATGGTGGTGAAAATAACTTCATTCGGCACACTTTTCTGCTTTCATTGCTTTGTCAAATTTTGGCTAGGAGCTGAACACAAAGAGCCTTTGAGTTCATGTGAGAATGCATGAACGTGAACGAACACACAGAAAAGGTGTCCTCTTATTGTCGGAGTTATCGTAGAGGTGTTTTAAAGCTCCCAGGGCTGTCTTTCCCTTAACGATTAATTTTCCTCTACTAAAATGTTATATTAAGATATTCCATTTAAAAGATGACGGAAGCTGAGCAGATTATTGCTTTACATAATTTCAAAACCGTAGTGGGTTTAAATTGCCTCGATCCTTGATTATGAATGCGTGTGATAGTGATTGAATAGCCGAGAAATCGGAAACGCCTTTTTGCTATAAATGAAGCGCACTATTTCCTCAAGAAACGTGGCGGCTCCCAGGAAATATGATTTGCCTTAAGTGATTATACAATGAGGGTCGGTAGCTCAACGTTAGAGCCTTCGTCTGTTAAGCAAAGAGATCCGGGTTCGACTCGCGGCTGATTTCCCAACGGACCGCCGGAAGGCTGACCACCAGACGTTCCAAAATCCGGTCACAACGGCCATGTGTGGGCGTCGTTGTCAGCTGTATCGATAAGGGAATCGATGAAACTACAGCTACCTTTATGTGTTTGTTGAGTACACAATAGAGGTACGATACATTTTCTTGTTTATATCACAGAGGTGACATTTTCTTAGGCGACCCTAATGTATCCAACACTCGCTGCGAGAGCAATCTTGGTGGCATTTGTGCAAGCGTTTGGTGTGTCAACTGTTGTGCGACCACATACGAGCACTTCTGTTGAGACGACAGAAGCCGTCAACGAAAATGGCAAATGGAAATCGAACACATTCCATGAAGAAAATGTTAGCCAGACTTTCGATGAACATCCAACAATAAAACGCGTCGCCTTATTTCCGGTGTCCCGCCTCATTTATGGTTATCACAAATCACTTTGAGGATTTGCTTTATTGCGAACATTTCATGGGGAGCATAATAAAAAGAATTTGTAAATTCTTGTTGAAAAAAGTGAAGGAAATAAATCAGCATTTTCTTTTCTTCTGATATAGTGAGGGGGTAGGAAGACAAAAGATTGTAAACATGACAAATTAACGAGCTTTAAAGCTCATAAGTTTACAACCTGTGCTTTATAAGTTTCTAATCTATTAAACCCGAAAGCGAATTAACTGTATGACACAAGTAAACATTGCCTAGACCTTAAATAATAGACTAAAATATGTAAGTTATATTGAAGCATTTCACATGAACTGAACAATCGTAAGCCGAACCCGTTGCTTCTTTAACAGCAAATATAGATGTTTGTTCTTGAATTGTTCTGTGCCATCACTCTCCTCACCTTGGAAAATTTTTGCGAACGTGCAGCTTATAGAGATTTTATTCGAAATTATGCGATGAAGTGTTCAATGTGCATGTAACTGAAAAAAAAAATTCATGGATATGAGCAATCAAAGAAGCGGGAATGGATTTTGAAAAGAAAATAAGAAACTCATCGATACTGCTCTCATTATCGCAAAAGTGACGAAAAAATATAGCCAAATACAAATAAGCAAATGTATCCCAACTGGTTTCAGTGCATAATTATAAATGATGGAGTTAACTTCTGAGGCGATAAATTAATTGCGCTGAAACAGTTGGCGAGCTGTCGCTATGGCTGAGCATCGAGAAAAATTACTTTCAGAGTCCCACCAATGAAGAGCCATCGGTGGCGTTGCGGCTCATGTTTTTGACATTCCTGATGATCTTCATCTCGATATTCGCATTCTATACAATTTATTTGGTGGTTCGCTGCACTCGATTCATAAACGCATACCGACGGCTCGAAATCAGACGTCAATCGCTTCTGATTGCCGGTCAGATCGGTTAGTCAGTTCTGGATCTCTTAGTTTCCTCTGCCTGCTCCATGCATGCTACAACGAGCAAGTACTTTCAATTCATAACTACCGGGTGATGTCACTAGTAGATGACCGCAGCGTTAGACCAGTACATTACTGGTACTGTGTTGGAAGATCGTTTATGAGCTACGATACCAGTTTTCGAGGTAACTGAATGCATTTCTTCAACATTTCTTAATTTACATTCTTTCACATCACAAGCAGGCACACCATTGTACCGCACTTTTCAAACTTGGGCCAACACTTGGAAATCGCCTAACACTCACAGTAATTTCCGTTGCCCTATTGATATACGAGCGGTGAATACTTGTACGTAACGTCGCTTCTGTCACCGGGCAATACTGCGTCGGCACTACTCTAAAGACGGAATGTGATCGTATCTTTGAAAATAAGAAGGCCGGGTACGTTGGAATTAGCTGCAATCATAGGATATAGGAATGTATGGGATCAACGGTATGGGAGTGTATAAAGTTAGCCATATTTCTGTTCCATCTGCAACAGACTGCTATGAACCCCAACCCATATTCGGCGTTTATTCTGATTTAATTTCGGCATTCGTTGGCCACATTTTTCAGTGCCTGATTTCACATCCGCAGCTCTAAACTTTTGAAGAAATTATGCTAGTACAACAACATCATAAACGAGGCAACTGTTATCGGCACGACTTTATGCTTCAGTTGGCTGAAGAAAATATGTGACTTAATTTGAAAGAAAAAGACCTATGCTCAGAGGAAAAATTTTTTGAGAGGGTAGAAAATGAGTGAGGTCGATCCTGCTCGACTTTATAAATGATGGCATCATTCTGTGTATCATATTTTTAGGCGTTTTTCTGTGGAAACTTTACAAGCGCCGAAGTGCCGACCAAAGTGCATTTTCGGCCGAAGATCTCCACAGCATTTCCGTAAAACTAACTGCCAATAACACTTCCTACTTGTGCATAATTCAAGGAAAAATGCGTTTCTCAATATTTCTAGATAATATATTCCCAGTAATAAAAAGAACCTTTTCTCAATATTGATAAGCTGATATAGTTGCTGATACCAAATGTCGCCGATAGAAGAGTTGATTCTCGAGGTTTCGGCGCTTAAGGCCACCACCAAAAAGACCAGAAACTACAAGCAATATTCACGAAGAATGCGTCGGCATGTTTATATTCTCGAATTTCGTATCTTGGCGGAAATCAGAAAGAAGGAAATTAGAGCAGTTAATTATGTGAATCAGGTGTAACTCGTTATTGCAATGAAAAAGAAAGAAAAGGACAGGAAAAGTGACGGAATGAGAGGAGGGGAGAATGAAGGCGGTGTTCCACAATGCGGACTCACAATGACCAGCCGCGCCCACCTGTGTAAGCAACCATGCATTTGCATATCGGTTTGTAAGCACTCCGAGTCCTATGCATGAAACAGGCTTCTGAAAGAGCAAATGACGCAAGACACTTCAATGTGACGTTTTTCCCAAATAAGCGAGGACAGAAGCTTTATTTAAAGCTACTTGAAGAAGATATTGCAACGTTTACTGCCAACTCATTGAAGCAGGTTAATTTCTTATGACTCATTTGAAAGAACGAATGGGGTTTAGAATGCGCTAGCCCCCACCCCAGTCGTTTTCTCAGCAGCCCAGTTCGATCATTGTAGCTTTCTTCAGAAGTGGAATGTACTTTCGCCTCTGCGGCTAAACTACACCGGATTTCTCCCTTCGTTGTCACTTCACTAGTTCAGCGCATCACTTCACTGTTCACTCACTAGTTCAGCGCATTCATTGCATACGCACAGGATATGCCAACCTGTGGTGAACGCGAATGTTTCTGGTGATAGGTTTCCAATGGTACAAAATCAGGAATTTATGGCTATGTATAGCGACAAGGCAGTTGAGTAAATTGAGCCACCCACCTTGAACTTTATTGAACTGTGGAAGATGTCCAGTAATCTGAAACGTTCTCCAGTACCATCTTTAATAAGTATGGATTTCAGTTTTATCGTGCAAATCAACCGGCCAGCTGGAAAGCACAAATGTCAAACTCTTCTTCATTTAATCTGCCACGTTAAAATGCAGAATAGAGGAGCCCTTCCAAGAAAGAAAAATCCATCATCCAGAAAAACGGCTATGGAGGAACCCGTTTCGATAAAGAATATTGCTGAGGGCGCCAGTGAGACAGAAATGACGTTTCAGTTCAGATCCCAAGATGCGATATTTTCAATCGTGTCGAAAATACATTTCAATCGAAACTTAACCCTTTCCAGTTGCCTCTATGTCAACCGCCTTACAGTAACTTCACCACCTGGCCTCAAAGACCCTGAAGAAAGGCTGGTGTCCTTGCATCAACTGCACTTCAAACACACCTGCTTCAGTTATAAGAACTGGGCGTATTTATGAACTGGTGTACGTGTCTGAACGCCCATATCGTTGAGTGCAAGCGGTCATCGCGAGTTGGAATTGCGGGAAACCCGCGGGATCTGAACAAACTTGACCTCCAATTTCATATGCATATGGAGAGAGCTCGGTATTGTAAGCAAGAGCGCGTAGGAGGTGTGCCTGTCGTAAGGTGTGAGGGCGGTGTGAATTCCCACAGTACGGCAGAAAGCAGGCGTCAGAATTAGCTTGAATCCGAAAGTCTCTTGCAAAAAAGGAGAGAAATTGGCGGAATTACTTGGGTTGTTGAAATGAACTCACAGATCGCCTTTCCTTGCTTCATTTTCTCACCCCTCTTTTTCCATTCTTCAGTTATCTTTCCTCTCTTTTTTTCTTCTGTCTTTCCTATCCCCAGCCTTATGACTCATTCTAACCAGCATAACCATCTTTCCCTCCAACTTATGTAACCACTCTCCCTTCTGTTTTCGTTGAAATTTGAAAGTGGAAATAGGCAACCGCATCCTGCACCAATTTCATTTACAGCCTCCCTTATAACGGCATAAGATGCCGTAACGTCAACAACCACTCATTCCACCTTCGTCATCGCGCATTCGCCATGCTAAGTCACAATGCCCACTTCCTTCCATCAAACATGAAAACGCAAATTAACGAATAACTTTGCAGCTCCGGAAACGACATGTTCAGGAACACGTCGCACATCACGAATTTCGAGAAGCTCGCGAAACTCATAAATGAAATGCTCATGCGAAATACGCGGTGCGCCTTCATTCAGCGTAACGTTCGCCTCTGTTGACTTTTTACAGCGTTTAAACTATACTTATGCAAATACATACATGGAAATCCATTGTAATATCCGATACTCTATAAGGCATAGAGGATATTGAATATTGTGCGAAAAACTTCCGGAAAGACTGTGACATACTAAAGGTAAAGAAAGGTTGTGCGCGAGGTGGAAAGAGAAACGAAGTACCCTTTTGCTCAGCCCATGTGCAGGTGACATCACAGAGTTAAGCGTCCTCTTTACATTCCCTTCGGCCCACTTTTTCCAACGATATGGGCATTAAAGTCGTCATCTTCAATGGTGTGAAATGTTTGAAGAGTTATCTTCTGGATTTAATGGGTGTTCGTTTCTTGCTTGAAATGGTTTTTACTACACTGAATGTTTTTCACACAGTTTATCTGTGGCTTTTTCTCGTATAATTTTTCTACGCTATTTTTTAAGAGACTTAAAGAGAGAACCAACGGAAATGCAGAAATGGGGCTACTTCGCTTCAATCGATTTTCACTGTTTTTCTTTGTTAAATTAACAGTTTTAAGTTGTAAGAGGCAATGAACAAGTATGCAACATGGGTAAGTACTTACGTCGATTGTGCAAAGCGCGTAACACGTAACTAAGTAAATATCTTTAAGCGTTTACTTCGCATTCTCTTCCCTTAGGCACTCCATATCGAGTCATGTGCCAACTGATGCATCTCTTTGACCTTCGAATGCACTTGCAACGAGTGGATGCAAAAATTGTGCAGAACGCCAAAAGTTGCGGTATTTAGCCGAGTTGAGTGAAAGAATTAAATCAGAGTGACGGTATTATCGATTAGTCGATAAATTGGCTTCATCGCATGAAGACCTCAAGAAATTTTGATCATGAAGTGAAATGCTTGGGCAGGAGGTGCCATATGGAATTGCGTGACAGTGAAAGGTTCACAGACAACATAGTTATCTGCCTGGCACGACGACTTTCACATTCCGGACGTTACTTCTGGAGTGTGGCACCCGGAACTGGAAATGCTTTGTCCTCTTTGCTGCTGCGCATGAGATTTTTTAGTGCATTATCAAGTGATCTCATCAATTGAATCCCTGTGACCTAAGTTAAATGCCATCGACTCCTGGTTTTCGTTCCGAAAAGTTGAAGATTGCAAAAGTTTGTCACGTTTGACGCAAACTGGTGCTTCCAAACGATAAGCGAGTGGCGGAACAGCGAGAGATCCAATTTTCTGAGAAAACTAGATTTATACATCATCTTTACGTTGAACGGAATATACATCGCAAATGCAAATGACTTTTGGTGTTTGGCTAAATTTGGGACCCGGATTCCGAATTTCGTATGTCCATGTGCAGCTGTTCATGCTGCATAATACTTTCATTCCACCTGAACCATAATTGGATGCTTTAGTCTCTTTTCTAGAGGCTGTAGATATGTGTCGTTTCCATTTCTATGCCTTCAAACATGGGCAATTGAGCCGCACCCCTGTTTCACTGGATTGACTTGAATGAATCAAATGAAGGTGCCATTGCACGAGGTGTGTTTGGCACAGAAGTTTGTTCATAAACTGCGTTCATTTTTAATGAAAGTTGGACTTGTTTGCTGAGAGTTCGCTGAGACGATGTTCCATCAGTGCTGGTGATTAGTTCCTCGGTGATGCTGCTTGCCAGCTCACTATCATTCAGCTGAACTTTCGATATCACTAATGCTGTTTTCCGTTGGATTATCGTTCAGGCTACGTGCATCTTATCATTGCTGTTTATATCTTCTGGTTCATTTATCGCTCATTATCACCTAAAATGAAATCGAATTAGCTGCATCGACTGAATAAAACTCCTTCATACACTTGCGATGCATGACACATGCTTACTTAACCCTTATAAGCTAATTCCCTCCTATTTCAATATTTTTTCATCACCAGAGATATATAGGATGTCAACAATTTTATAAATTTTCCATCAATTTTTGTCTGATGGCTAAGAAATGTTCGTTTTGATATTCCAAGAGATTCTCACGTGTTTTTTGTTCTACGAGAGAAAAACTGCAAACTACGTATATCGGATTGTTTTTGGAATAGTGTATGGGAAGGTGCAACTGATATTGATAACAATTTAACGATTACTTGTCCTCACTTTATTAATATATTTAAATTCCCTCAGGAAATCACTAAGTAGGTCTTTGGCATCTCAGCATCGCACAACACGTAAAAAATCATTCCTTACATATTCGTGCATTTTTGTGGAGTGCTAAGCAACATATGAAGCAACGTCTATTCGTAGTAAATGCCTTCTTGATTAGAGCAAGTGTTTGACGCGTAAGTTATGAAATAAACTTGCACTTTGCCTTATCGTTCCCGCTCAGATGAACAGGGAATAAAACAAGGTGAAGTAAAACACCACACACTATAGATATCTCATCGACTATATCGACATCGATCGCAAATGGGGTTTCGCATGATCGATATGACTCACATTTATGGATGACAGCTTCTGCAAACTCGTTCGGCGGAAATGGGCATAGAAGGCGCTATTTGGAGGCATCATCCCACTTAAATACTCTGGTTAGTACATATGACTAGCGTTGATCGCTTCAGTCTGTTAAGATCGCTGTAGTTGTAACAGAAAACAGTCGTATTTGATAGACTGGACTCACTGCTCGTTAAGGTAAGCATTAAAGGAATAGTCGCATGTCTTAGAAGTGTATTGCTCTTCTCATACTACCATATGAATAAAAGACATTCAGCCCATACCTTTATTATCGCCGTCGTCGTCTGACCACCACGGTGATCGCCCAAGCCACTTCAGCCCAAGGCAAATGCCGCATTCGTACCGAGCTTACTTTACGTGTCACTATCTGTGGGAGGGAGCAGAGGGAGTGTCAAGTGTCGAGCGAAGCCCGACGAAGATACTGCAAGACTCACTACACATGAATCGATCAGTTTTTTTCCCTGCGCGTCACCAAGCAATCAGCACAAGCCTCAGGCGCAAGTGTAACAAAAACTCACCAAACCTTAAAATAGCACTGCTTTATTTGGTGTCGAAGTGAAAGCATTGGATGTTCTCAGTGGCTGGCATTGTTTTTCGCTCAGGTTCATTGAAGGCTCATGATATCCCCCGCCCTTTCAAGCACATATCGCGAACTTGGTTCGTGAATAATAGCGGTAGCTAAAGGAGCGTGAGAAAAGCGAAGCGAGCTCGAGAATTGAAAGCGGCGATTCTCCAGCTATTCTGGAATGATGCAACAGATGGGTGTCCAGATTGCAGTGATTCAGATCAATGTGCGAAGAGATCTCTCACCATAAGGTAAGAAAACTCGAAAGCCATCGCGTCAACATTTGAGACAGCAGTTGCTATAGGAGCAGGTTCATACCGCGGTAGTGATAAGGTGGCTATGCGCATACGGAAGAAGAAAAATGAAAATCCATGTTTCACGCAGCAGACAACAAAATCTAGGCTCGCTCACTTCCAGCAACTGCGAAGTCGGGTATCTACTATGTACCTGACCAATTTTTCAAAGATTTGTGGTCAGGAAGGGAAGGTATGACGAACTCCGCGTGTTTCTAAGAACGATTTCTACGGTACCCCTGTGGCTTCTGCAAAAAATACTCCATTTATTCGCACCTCACTTTGTGTGTAATTGGGATTTTGTGTGCGTAGTAGCGGACGCCATCCAGGATGAAGATGAATGCTCAACGAAGCGATGCATTCACCTCCTCTGCTCGTACGCTAGTGACCGCGGACAGTCAAAGGATCCCAGGAAACCCAATGTGTACGCGAAACTTCACTTCTTTCATCTCTTTCGCCATTTCTATTTCTAAAGATTTCTAAAGAACCGAACGTTTTCCGAACACCCCACGGAACTTTTACAAAACAATAGCGCTCCGTCTGATGTTAGTAGATGCAATAACCCACTTCCGTAACCTTTTACACAATATTACTTTTGATGCGCTCCCTCAGGAAACACACCGTGAGCTTAGCGAACGACAAGGAAGCACCAACATCAACCGAGTGCTCCACAAAACGTTTAGCAGAATTCGCCTCGACTGGTCGTGTTGTGGGTCGCATTACAAGTGGCGCGTTTCTCTCCTAACGCTTACCTGTACTCATATACGTTCATAATGAAGAATTCTGCAGCATTGCATGTGGGTAGAATTGATTATGTGATGTGGTAGTGATTATACGCACTGTGCGGTGTGGTTATTATGAATTCGTCTTACTGTAAACTTGTCAATGAAGGTTCCATGATATTGCGATCTGAGGTACCAAATCATATGTGCGTCAATATTGGAAATTGGAAATTCAGATGAAATTACCGCGAAGCGAGTGCCATTTGGGCCAGAGAGGGAAACTGACTGATTACATGAAACCCTTGCGGTAAGGCCCGAATGGCATCAAAAAAACGAAGTAAGAATGCTCGTGTACACCAACTACACGTTGAAAAGTCTGTGCTTAGTACAGGATTCGACGTCCAAATAAAAAGGTAATCAAATCTACATAAAGCAAGCAGAAGTATAATAAAAGAGCATATTTTTCTACGGAGGGTGGAAAGAAACATGTAACGTAACGGTGACGACGGAGCTCGGTAGCGTCGCAGTCGGATGGATCGTCTTACCTGAACGGTGCCCGCGCTGCCAAAGCAAGTTTGCTTTTATTAGCTTGCATGCCGTTATGCGACCGGTGAATCACCATCCCTTCTGAATACACGAAATTTACGCAGTCTAACGTATGATTTGTCAGGAAAAAGACTTATCCGGAAATAAACGCGAGGAGAGAATATGACTGGCAAAAATGGAAGAGAAAGCGCAGCAGTGAAGCTAGAACGACTTTTGCTTCATCCCCCAGTCTCTCTCCAGCGATCAATTTCTGACTGTCTATACCTTTCTTCCGGAATGATGGATCAATTTGGAGGTTGGTATAACAATCACCATTATGCATGGGGTGCACCAATCGGATTTCGCGATCCTAGCTTCAGTGGTTCTTGAGACGAAACTAAGAAGACAGACACACAGGGAATTGCAGAAACACATCAACGACTGGAATTTTAAAGATTAATTGGACTACAACAATACATGAGATCGCAAATGGCGATAATGTGATGGTGAAGCACAATTCAATACGGAACGATAGAGCACAACAATAAAACAGAGAAATGAGATCAGACGTGTACCGCTGGAACAGAACACCACGTAAAGAAAGCAAATTCAAATCGCAAGCTTCGAAGACTTCAAATTACCGATGCAAAACTAAGACTAATAACTGGAAAGACAACGAACGACATGTAGTACTGTCGAAAGATGAGAAATATGGACGGGCGCCAATAAACGAAAGACTTTCATCAGGTGCAGGAATCGAATTTGCAACATTTCGATTATCATTGTAACTCTTCCCTGATTACTTCCCCTCAATCTTTGGCGCCAGAAATCGTGAAACGTTGGGATTTGGAGGAACACTTACACAAATAGTTAAAAAATGCGCAACATTTGAGTGGATGCAAACGCACGAACGGTTAGAATGGATGGGAACACATACCTCTTGGTGCAACGGACATCTTCACAACAAAGAGGAACTCTAGTGTCTCATGCAGAAGAAGAAGCCAGCAATAAGGTCAACGACAAAAACAACTAGCTACCGTACTTCATGGCCAGCAGCCTACAACTGGGATGCACGATCCAATATGACTCGCTGCCCTTTGTATCTTTTTTTTTTTTCAGTTTTGTTCATAATATTCAAATGTCTACAGGGGTACATAAAAAGAGCCTCGCTACTACTAAATACGGCGTCCCAAGGTTCATTATGCATCTGGCCCGGGTATTGCTATTGTTTGATATATTTCTTACGTTCACTTGAAAGTTGGTTCAAAAGAACTCGTTGCTTTAGCAAATTTCTTGATAATCGCTTAAGCAGGACCAAAACAAGTAATAAAGGTAACACGGCAAGTTTGATCAGGCTACACGTATGTATCGGCCATGGTCCGTTGGCATCAGTAATGGTCTAGAGACCTAATAAATATAAAATAAAAAGATATCTCAACAACAGGATATTCCACTGAAGAAGGACCTCCCAGGAGATGACGGGATCACGCAAGTGAGGGTAAATGAAACATGCGGGAAAGTTTATAGGCCGCGAAAGGTTAGTTTTATCAAAACGAAAGAAGCTACAAACTCAGTGAAGTGCAACATCAAGAAAACGCACTGCTATCGGCTGTCAGCTGCACATTTCAGAAGCTATAATTCGATTTTAAAAAAAAGTTCTGCCCAATAAGTTTGCAGGCAAACGCTTGTGAACGTAGCAATTCAAACAGCGAGTCCCATCACCAAATCTGCCACTTGCAGACACTAAATGAATGGCAACCAGTTCACATGAAGCACAGTTCCGATGAAGAAATAGCCGAGTAAGTAGGCAAGCAAGAGAGCATGAATGAAATGTGTTCTAGAAAAATTAGTGAAGAACGGCAACAGTGGTGGATATTTGAGATCATCTAACGTCACCAATGGAGTTCTTTGATCCATATAGCGTGCTAAGACAACGTAGATGAACGGGGACGATGAAAAAAGGATTCGCGTCGCCACTTCGACATTGTAAAGCACTACTGCCGATAGTGATAGCACAAACGCGTGCACCGCGAATGGGAACGTACTGAACGGATCGAACAGTGACGCCAACATCTTGCTCAAGCTCCTGAATGTGGTATGAGAATTTGTCAGAAATGACGTGGTAATGTCGTAACACTAAGTCTCGTTTATTTATTAGTTCAATATTGTATGAGGATTTATTTCGGAAGCAAATGAAAAAAAAAAGAGACAGCCTACTCACAACAGATTTTGGAATACTGAAAATCTGATGGCGGTGTTTTTACTAAATCTTCAACCTCTGAGGTCGCCCTGACAATTCCAAAAATGACCAACATAGTAGTCACCTCCGAAAACACTTGTGAAGCATTGAAGGAATACGGATTTTGCTTGGAGATCGATAGCTAAAGAAGCTAGTTAGAAGTGAAGAGTACAATAGAAGTCAACTACGAGTTATGAACAAAATGGAACGCAAACCCGCTTGTTCGAACGATACTAATCTGCTGGACACAACCGTAGAGAACGATGATGAGTGCGGGTGCGGCCATCGCGAAACATGGCAATTTCTTTAGTTGCCAATAACCGAAAGGTTTCACATCCCAATACTTGCGCTGGATTGAAGCATAAAATGCTGGCATAGGGTTCAACACAATGCGCTCATTTCTGCAATCCCAGTCTTCGAATTAAAAACCAGCACGATTTTCATGAATTTTCCTTAGCGCCCTCTCCTCTCGCCAAACAACAACCGGAAGACATCGATGACAGGTCGGTTTGCATATGTTATTACTAAATCTTGACGAAACAAGATAGGAATAAAGTGAACTTTGGTTGCGATACGGCAAATAAGCTGCACGGGTGAGAAGTATAGGTATGTAACATCTTTTATACGAATCGACGTAAGGGTAACTTAATAGGAGTTACTCGAAATGTACCTTAAAAGTCGCCGTTGCGCAAAATCAACATCAACTGAGCTAGGTGCGCTACGTCATGCACAGTGCTAATGGGTCGATTACGAGCATTCGCATACTATTAATACACCTCCCTCTTTCTCACACGTACAATCTTTCGTTCGTTGCATGTATTTGTAAGTACTTCTGCTTCCTTCCAAAACACTCGCATCCCCAATAAAATCTTATAGCAAATAACTACTTTGGGGTCACAACAGTTTAGAAAAAATGACAGCGTTGAATATGTAGGAAGCTGAATAAATGGAAATAACTGAAAAAAAAACTCATTTCCTCTGATAGAGAATCTCTCTTGAATATGTAAAACCCTCCCATTAAAATAACAGAAAATCTAGTCTTCCTTCATTTCATGCTCCTTATATAACTATGACTTAAAGCAATGCTGAGCCCTTTTGAATATGAAACATTTCGAAACACTTGATATAATAACCAGTAATAGTGGTGCAGTTAAATGTTTAGATACGAAACCCTCTTCAAGGCATTCTTTCTGGAGGCTTCTTGGTCAGCAAGAGGTCGCCCTGATATTCGGCGACAAAACAAAAGTCTTTGAAATGACTCTCACTTGAGACGGCGGAAATTTCGGAAAAATACGAAAACAACTGCCTCTTGCAACTATAAATTGAAATACTTTCCCTTCTGAAGGTGAAAATTTGCGAGAAAAGAGTGACATTTGTCCGATCAATTAAAACCACAGTTTGCGAGGGAATATGAGAATAGGAAAACTTGAAAACTCAACGGTGATGTACCACAAACTGCTAGTAATGCACTTTTCTAAGCGAACTTTGGCCGGCCGCCAATGATAAAACCTTGGCACTGCGCGAATTTGAGTATTTGTTATGCAGCACTACAATTTTATCAAACGACTTGCTTCAACACTGAATTGAAGAGAACAGTGCAAATAATTCGCGTGAAAGTGATGAACATCGAGTGAAATTAATTCAGTTAAAAGAAACGGTTTACCTGCACCACGTCAAGTTGTCAAGTTGATGTGGTAATACCAGTGAACGTTCGTTAGCAAATGCGATCACTGATTCAGGGAAAACTTTGAACGAATCTCCCGAACAGAAGGCTCGTTGCATGCGGGCACCGTGCCAAATCACCACACTGCTCTGTATTGTCCAACAGACGAAACCGAGCAATATGAACCGCAAAATCTAAAATGAAGCGAATCCTTCAAAAAGCATTCAAATGAAGTTCCACACAAGAAGCTCCACTTGAAGTTTCAATTGCAGAGCATATACACAAGCGACGCAAAAGAACCTCTCGAATAAAAACGAAGCGATAATCAGGGTGACTCCTCTCTCTTCGTATTATCTGACAGCATCAAGAAATTACGTTTGTCACAAGCCAAAATATTACTTCTTCCACAGCAAATGTGTTCCCGGGAAAACTGCACACAAAAATTGACAATAACTAAACGAACGAATGGTCATGAGCTGATTTGGGGTGAGCTAAAGCGGGCGAAAATTCGACAGAAACATACAAGCTTTACTAATGGAATGGCAAGTTTGATTAGAATTATCGGCTAACGGATTTTGAGCCCTTCGTTACACGCATCTCTCGGGAACTTGCAGAGAAGAAGGCCTTATATCACCTAATTAAATTAAATTAACCACTTCTCCCCTCATTTCAAAAGCTTTGAAACATGACTATTTGGCCTGAAAATGAAGCATCAGAACATGCACGTCTCCAAAAATAAGGAAAATTGCAGTTTCGGAGTTTACAAGTCCCATTCGGACATAAGACCTCTTCCGAGAATGTTCACACAACTCAAATATGACAACCTTCAGAAGAATGGTTCCACAATCGCGTCGCCAAAGCAACTTTCGTTCGGATGGAGAGTAGATCGTTTCGGCTAACAAATGGAATGCAATATAGCCAAAATTGAGTAATCCGTTTGAGCTGCAAACAATCATTTCTTTAACAACCAAACCGACCGATCAAACACACGGTATCGATCGGCCGCATTTCCGGTCGCTGATGCACCGCACACGGAAATGAGTTTTTCATACAAACGCGTTCTCACTTATATTCAATAAATAAACAAACATAACTGATAATTACGAAATGTTTAGGCGTAGCAAAACTACAATATTACATACATGATACCATCGCAACCGTTTAGCCGACAGTCTGTTTCTGTCGAAAACGCTTACTTTACTGCTACAATACTCAGCAACCTGTCGAAGTAACAGTCGTCTGCTGATTGGTATTTGAAAGCGGTATAAAGTGGAAAAGAAGTGTTTTCAGAGAAACAACTAAAAAACTGAAAAAATCGAGAAATCATGATCTGGCTGAAACACGGTAGAAAATCAACTCAAGAATTGGTTTTCATATCACGAAAACTTCAGAGATCCCACAAAAACTTCCCAAATAACAAATATTCACTGCATTCAACACCTAATATCTCCTCCGACGTCAGCAGTTCCCAAACCAATGACTGTCATTGCAATGGCATGCAAACAACACATAACCAGACAACGGTTATACTGACCGTGTAGCGAATGCCAAAGCGAAGAAAAATGCGGCGATTATATGGCGTACGAACGGAAGTGTCGGATCCACATAAAGCATCATAAGACCGCACAGGGTTAACGCCATGAATAGAGTTTCTGAATAAACAGCCGAAAAAAAGATACTTGCCGGGTTCAACGTCAACACAAGACATGCCAGAAGTGAGACCTTTGCCGATTTCGTTATCGCCAATAGCAGGGCATACAAGAGCTGTGCACATAACAAGAAGCATACCTGTAAAGCAATTACCCGATTTTCCGAATCCGCCTATATTGGCTGAAAACCGCCAAGTGATATTGGCGCTGAGCAAACTTGTGTTGACGACAGCAACCTTATATTGCTTATACCTTAACACTCACCAAAAAAAAAAAACGCCCAAACGTTTTAACGGCATCTTTTATTCGAAGGCTGCCTTCCAAACACCCACATGACAAGCATTCAAAAACCCGACGATCTCCAGTTCCACTACCTAGGCAAATATTCAATACGTTAACGTAAGGGTCGTAAATAACGGAATCTCCCAGCAGCAAGCACTACCATCAGCCATCAAAACCCAACAAGCCACTGTCAGTATCCTCGCATCGATGGAACAGGCATCAGTTTTTTTTTTTTTACTTTATATACCAAAAAGAAATCGTAATGGGTATGAACGCATCATTTCATAACTGTCTGTCAATAAGTGAAACGCAACGAACAACACGTGAGTGCTGCTTGTCGCGGAAAAATAGCAGCAGGGTGACTAGCATACTTCTAGATAAAACTCGAATCATGCAGGCGCTTATATCGAAGATTCTGTTTAGCTTACTCGAGTAGGATCCATTGTAAAGCAGTAGTGAGGAGCGCCGCTCCTCCCACAATAATTGTAAACAGAATGCCTTCTTTAACGAATCGAACACGAACACAGATGAATCCTCGAGAAGAAATGGAAGTCACAACTGGCAAACTTCGACTTCGATGGAGAATACTAAGTCAGATAGGAATGCTACGCACGTGACATCGGGGTGTAGCTATGCAGAGAATTCTGTGTGAACCAATTAAATTTCGACAAGCGCTACGTGCAACTCTCTCTGAACCACCGAAGAAAGCCTCATAGAACAGCGCTTAGGCAGCAAAGGCGCTGGTGTCACAAAAATTTGTGTCAATGGAAGCAACAAAAGATGGCAGAATTAATCGGGCATGCTACGCTTATTCTAATCAGTAAATGTTCGAATAAATAAATAAACAATAAGCTTACAAAATTAAAAGTAACAGCAGTCAACATTAGTGCGGTGGTGAAGTGTAAGAACGGTGCTGCCCAACTCCAAACAACCGTTGAATAATAGATAACGGTCGGAAATAGTGGAAAGAATGCCAACGTATTCTCATAGGTGTATCCATAACGCATTATATGTAAAAAATGCACCGCATCCCAGCGTGATAATCCAGAAAGCGTAAAATGCAGAAAACGATCCGCAAAGGATAACTCTTCTGCAAACAGAACTTTGCAAGCACTTACGAGCTTCTGACCTCATGCCCCCAAATTGTCCCTTGACGTCCAAAGCACTTGAGCTAATGTTTCTGGTGCACCGCTACTGCTTTTAATAGACCTCCCAGAACACCGCTTATAACGGAAAAGTTACATGAGGCCTGAAATATTGGATATCTGAATATCTTGAAGCAAAAATGCAGAGGACAGCAAACAACCATTCACGGGAACTCGATGAAAATCCCTTTTTCATTCGTAGCTCCATTCCCAGTTTCGCTTTCCCTGCAACCTCGTTGGCCCCTATCGGCCCTACCGACATACTCCAAAATTGTAAACACAAACCTTCGCCTACCGGGATACCCTTGAAGGCATCAGTCGGGAAATCTGTGACGAGTGCATTGAACACGAGTTGAACGAAGAAAAGTAGACACCGACTTAACACACTCTGTTTCAATAGAAAGACCGCACATTCGTCGTCCCACTGAGACTCTTTCTGAAACTTATTCACTCAGTGTGCAAGCCGTTCATTTACAAATTGCTTCCTCCAGAACAAATCTTTCGACTATTCCATTAAGGAAAACTTTCACTCACTTCACACTCAAATGCATGGTGGGTGGATATGGGATATAGGAGGCGGAGGGGAAGGAGAAGGAAGAGAGGGGGAGGAGGGAGGTGAAAACGGATGGGGGGTGGCGAGAAGAGGAGGGAAGGAGGGATGCAAAAGAAGGAAACGGAAGGGAGAGGAGGACAGGGGAAGAGGTGAGACAAACTGACTCTTCTCCCTACTTATACAGTCGAAGATACATGAATTTTCCTTTCATTTAACTCCATTTGCTCATACCTCAAAAATACGTGGGAAACGCCATAGATGCAATTTTCCAGACTTTTCAATGAAACTCTGATCTACATTTCTCTAGCAATGATTTTCACGTTCCTCAAACAGACCTAAAAATAGCAAAGAAATAAACAGCGAATGAAAAATACATACGGAGGTGTCTGCGCAGGCATCAGCTCCCTTATTGCCATAAGCTTTCTTATCACAATCCCCCAACTGCAACTCATCTCGTTTGGTAACCCGACGTGCCATATGATCACTGAAACCATCAATTTGGCGTCTTAAAGCTTACGAGCAACACTCTTGGCACAGCTCCCGAACATCTCACAAGTGACGTAATGTAGCATCTCACGAATGATTTCACTAATACGAACGACTTCACTAAGTTCTCAAAGGCTTGAGCACGATGCAACAGCTATACTCAATGAGGTTCAGAATCTGCAAAACTCAACCATATAACCCTAGCAAAACAGTAAAGCGCCTATCGGCTTTCACATTCACCGACAGCCTACCACCCCGTAAACGGTACCAAATAGAAGGGCAAAACAACGATATCCAATGAGGCCCGCAAACTGACAAAAGAAAATGAATGGGACCGCAGCACCAAGTTAATGTAGGGGTCTGCACAGACAGGACATTTATGAAGATGGCCAGAGTTTTTGCAGTATTTGCACCCAACCTTCGCTTACAGTTTTTATCTTGGGTTCTGTCTCAACGGCACAGCAACAGCTACGTTCCCTATCAGAGGGGAACGGGCCCACGCGAGAGGTCCGCGAGAAGAAATAATTCGTAAAACCATATTGACGGCTAATTAGAGCAATGAAATGATGCTCAAACCAACCAGAGATTAGTGACCACTGTTTCGAGGGCACACCCTCTCGTTCACGCTTATCCTTAATGCTTGTTCTAATATCGCATCCACAGCCAAACGGTCAACCGCGCCCCAACACTCAAACTTCACTGCACACACTGTCCACGCCCTCGGGAAGTGGTACCTACATCGCCGCCTCGACGGCTCGACAACGTCGATACGCGCATCGAGTCACCCTCGCTGCACGTCTGTCTAACATTCTCCACATTCTGTCACTTCGGAGCGTTCAGACACTTGACTCAAAGAATATGAAGCATAAATGCGTCATCCTCTCACATCCGTTCAAGCTGGATTCCACCTACCCACAGCCTTAACCAGCACCACCGCAATGGGATGATTAGCGCCTTCGTCTTTTTCTCTGTTCCCAGCCACCATAGGTGAATGGACGTAATCTTGCATTTTACGCGCGACAAGTGCAGCTCTCTATCAAATTCAGCGCGGACATGGGCGCTGTTCCGTTGCTCACTGCACTGTTTTACGGGGACGTGTATCTGTGAGGCCTTCGAAACCCCGAAGCGATTTGTGGCCCAGCAGCAAAATTCTCGCAGCTTCGTTTCTTAGCGCTGTATATCGCCTGCAGCTGTTAAATGGTTCGCGCTGTGGGTATTCGCATATGTTCCTTTGTCTGCCTGTCCACTAGCTTCAATATGTGAACTGTCAAAGTTGTGAATAGAAATTTGCAAGCGTAATGTATACCGCGGTCTCTTCCTCATTCCGTCATCTCTGTTGATCATCGCTTTTATGGATGCAGAGGCCGTTCGAGTTTTCATGCCGAAAATTTCAACCAGCAACGAGCGTCTTTCGATGACAATCCTTGCAAGCGGTTGATTTGCACGAAGATGTGTCCACTTTTGCAATGCTGGTGGATTTTTTTAAATGCATTCCTGATCGCGACGACGGTGGCCAACGAAGATGATTCCAATTTTCGGTCATTTTGATCATCCAATGGAGCACTTTCCTCCTCGCACTTGCTGTATTATAATTTCCTACATTAGATTTCAAATAGTCGCGTCTGTCATTCCGATAATCAATCGAAAATGCCTCGCATCTTGCTATTAGTGACCTAAGGTCGAAACTCAGCATTTCATTCTCTTTTATATGCCACGTTCTCACTGCTTCCCACGTAAATTTCTGTCTCCTGTACCTAGAGCCACCTTTGTCCCATGTTCTTTTTTATGATTTGGAACGCATTTCATTAGAGCCGCTTTCGGTTCCGGTCTTTGTTGAGTTAATGCCGCCCAACAGAAGTGACAGCAACATTTGATCCATCTCCACACGGTTGTGAGTCGACCTGGTCTCAGCTGAGCCCGGTACTGTCCATGACCACGGTCGTAACGACATAACTCAGACCTACTTGTCAAATAGGGTTGGTAACTCTATCTTACCTGGCAATAAAACTCGGAGAAACCTGTAATTTGTTCTATGGATGCCAAATTCTTTTATAAATGCACAAAGGGCAAGAGCAGTATGATTTCCCTCATGATTTAATTAATACAGCCCAAAAGAGTCTACCGACACGGTGAGTCACGACGAGCTCATTGGGTGGCCAAGATTGACGAAGCAGGCTGTGTTTAATTTTTTCGTTTTTGTTTCTACGTTCGAAGTATGTGTTCATTGTTTGGTTCTCAGGGGGTCTGTCGTTTAGAGATGGACTGCGACACAGCATCCTATCATGTCGGTTCATTTGACTATCTCGCAGACGAGGGCGTTCATTTAGCTGCTATCGACGTACCCGCCGAAAAATTTCGTTTACCAAATGGAGAGGCTGTCGAAATGAAGTACACTGGAGCCCAGTTGGGTTATCCTTCCCTCGAAACTCTCTCCGTATGTTTTGCTTTCCAGTTTTTTCAAGACGTATTTGATAGTTTCTAAAAAAACTTGTCCAGAACCACCAATTTTCGCCGCACGGAAACTATTTGGTTGTAACCGAAGATCGTGTTCTCACTCAAAAGAATAAAATAATTTTGTTGAGTGGAAAGGTACCAAGTTTGAAAGTCGCGAGGTTAGTTTGCTCCAAGAAGCAACGTATTTAGCAGTCTTTCACTCATGTACAAGCGTCTTACACGAAGTTACGCATATCACAGGGTTGCACATATTACGCGGAGTCGATTGGTACCTATGCTGTGAAAATCAGTCCATTCTAAGCCGAGATATGACCTAGGATAGTTTACGGTGCGCGCAATGGGCGCTGCGTGTGGCTGTGCGCGCATTCTTGCTCGCCGCACACATCCCCGCAGTAGAAGAAATTGGTATTTGTCTGGCGAAGTCAATTATCCCCTAGATTATCAGAATGCACCCATCCGGAGCTGAGATATAAGCCGTGACATTTCACGGAGCGCCGAATGCTGCGCGCAGCCGTCCATCGACGCATGCAATACATGAAAAAAAAAGCAATCGAAATCAATCTCAGCTCGAAAAGCTCAATCGGAAAAAAGAAACCACAGCACAATGAGGCAAGTGCTTGCCGAGATACTAATACGTTCATACAAAAATCCCTCCTGTTAGCGGTGCGTGTTTCCTCAGTATCACAGAAAAAACCAGTGCTAGATGTATTTGGGAGAGATTTGTTCTTCAAAAATTCCACTGTGCTACCCCCTCGC
>JAARMF010000312.1:0-11350 GCA_022844705.1 Toxascaris leonina
CGCAGCTATTAGGAAGCTCAGCGATGAGGTCTCCTTGACGTCGGACTCGGTACCTTCGTACTTTATAAAGCGGTCCTCTGAAGGGTTATGCTACCCACTTTCTTATACATTTAAACACGCTCTGATACCTGGTTCTCTAAAAATCAAAATGGAAGACGGCTATTGTGACACCTATATTAAAAATGGCTCCAGCGAACAGGGTGCAAAATTATCGCCCCATCAGCCCAACTTCGTCAATATGTAAAGTCTTGGAAATTATTGTTAAAGAAAATATTTTGCCCCATTTCGATTCGAACGCATTGATTAGTCCTACTCAGCATAGATTTTTGCCTAGAAAAAGGCCGTTGCAAAATTCCGACTTCGCTACTTCAACCTAGTGCAATGGTGGCAACGGATCAAGAAGGCTATGCCAGCGGAGCTTCGTGCTCTGGCAGGTCTTACCAAGCTGGACAGGCTTCTTATGGGTACCAGGGTGATGATTACGCATCTGATCCCTAAGGGCCAACCCGGCTAAAGCGAAGCGGTGAAAAGGCCTGCTCGCCTGGCCAGCGGGGTGGCGTCACTTATTGGCTACAACAATGCAAGACCACGGGCCTCAGTACCCTAATGGAAGCGCATCGTGACCGGCAGCGTCATCGACGTTCGATAGTCCGGTCAATCAAGTGATCAAGTGAATAACTGACAAGAAGCATACTTACGGCATAAGCCGTCTCACAGTGCAGACGGCTGAGGGAGTCAATCCAGAGTGTATTTTCGCCGACATTTTTGAATATTATGGCCCCACTAAAAGGTTGAAGACGGCCGAGAGCATCCTTGGTTCGCATAAACAAAGATTTTAACAATGAAAGATGCCATCAGCAACCAGAGTGTTTGCGCACTGCATCACGGGAACGGAACACCGTCATTATCGCCTTCACCGTGTCGGAGAGGACTGAGTCTTATTATAGGGATCCTTTATAGCATTGAAAACTGATACGACATTCGGCAGTTGAGAACGTAAATGAGTGCGAGTAGACGATTCCAGAGGTGTTCATAAAGGCAACAGCGTCTAACAAACTAGACGAAATGCTGTAATGGAAACGGGACTTGGCGCTACAAGCCATAGATACTCGGCTCTGAGGAGACCATGTCGTTTTAATGGCCACTGCGCTATGCTTCAAGTGAAACATCTACTTGTGTCCAGCGTAGGAGCGTGTCTGACAAGGATACGTCGAATAGGTAGCGATATCTCGCTCAATGGGCTATATATGCAGGAAGGCTATAAGCTGCGAGGTGGTTAAATTACTTTTCTTCAAAACTGAACCACTTTGTGGAATATACAATATGTTGGAATTTTTTCAATGAATGTAGTGATATTTTGTCATTTGTGTCGAAGAGATGAAACAAACTTATGAAATTCCCGACTGTAATAACAAAATTGATGAAGCCATGCTATAGAAGCAATGCAAGTATAATAATATGACTGAATTTGCAAAGAATTTTTGAAAACGTTTGTTGATGCCTGAATAAGAGGCAAAGTTCTCCGTTGTGCGGCAATAAGAGGCACATTTTTCCATCTTTGTGAGTTTTTTGCTATTGGAATGAATCGCTTTTTATGAACGAAATGAGATATAGCTCGCTTGTGCTTGACGAGATGGCGAGGAAACGAGTTAAGGGTTAGTGCGTTGTTCAATTGCAACACTAAGCACCACGACCGCATTTCAAATTTGCTTTTCCGTGCATCTCTTTAGAATCTTGAAAGCGCACTGCAATATCTCATACCTGTGTTTTTACTCCGCTGCCACTCGAAAAAAGCCTCGGTCGCACATCGAAGAACACAATAGGCGTCTAATCGTGCTTTTATTCGAGGCTTGGAATCGCTCAGCTGACCATATAAAGAACGGTTTTTATACGGGCTTGAGCTATAGCACCTTCAGTGATGATAATATCCCTCCAAGTGTTTTTGTGCTGTGATCAAATTGCTTCCTTTCCGTTGATTTCCGCCATGAATATCAATTTCATTTTTGAATATTTTCTGCTCGTCAAAATATTACCTATTGTGAATTGTTATCTTCTGCTCAGTGAAGTTCCTTCCATTTCCTATCACTTCACTTACCCATAAATTTTGGTCATTGTTTATCTTGTGCCTTTGTGTTTGTTTATCTCGATCTACACCGTCCATACGCGAGCGTGCAATTTATTTCAAGTCAAATGAGAATTAGATGTTATATAAAAATTCTAGTTCCTGTCTGAGGCTATGAATGACTCTGATAAAGTCCTTAATGCTATTCCGGATGCACCCACACTCACTTTCCAAACTTCGCATCTTTATGATTTATTACTTTATTTATTACAACACTTGCTTTATTCAAATAATTGCCCGTGTCCCTCACCAAAGCCGCATACGGTCTCTCTCCGTCTCTCTCTCATGCGTGCGGTTGTCCCTAAAATCACCCACACCCATTTTCCTCCCCGCCTCCCTGTATTCGTATCACCTTTCAACGGATTTGGTAAAAAAAGACCATTTTATCAGAAGAGACGGCCTACGCAAACCTGGGGAAGCCTATTCACATCATGTAATACACTTTTACAGCGTTCAATGGCCACATCCTCGGCACCATCTTTTGATGTTGTTTTGAATGCAAACGGATGAGAATACGCTGCGCTCTCGAAGGAGACCACGAAGATTCATCAGGTTAGCTTCTTCAGTATGTACGGCATCACTCATGTCGGCAATTGAACGACAGTCATTAAAAAGGCATCCTCGCCAACCATGAGCTGTGAGGATATGCTTTAGAGAAGCTGGATTGTCAAAAGTTGACGCACTTGATGTACATTTAGTAAATAAGTGACGAGATGTCAAACGGTCCACTAACGGGTTGAAAATTAGCAAGGGGATTTTTACGTCGGAAAGATGGGGTTGGAGATATCTCTGAGAACGCCGCTCGAGTTTTGTCTGAAAGAGTAACCGAAAAACTATGCAAGTGGGGGTGAAGCAACAAAAGCGCCGACAACAAGAAGACAGCAACTTGCAAGAACAATACCTGCATGTCCTCTGCTTCCCATCCTCCTTCGCATGGTCCATCGGGTCCAACTACACGGTTAGACGAAGAATTACGCCACACCCCTAAGAAACAGTGGTTGTTCAACGACGACTTCATATAAACAGAACCTTTGGCACCAGGTGAGCACACATGAGCAAAATTTTTAAGACGGCTGAGAGGTTTATTTCTCCACCGTACAGCTTCCTTCGAGAAGTTCACAGAACCTCTCAGTTGAGCGCATTTGTCTTTCCTCGACTAACTCTCGTCTAGCAGATACTTAACGTATGTAAGAATGTATGCAACACCACCAGCATTGCTTGTGCTTTCAAATGGAAAAATCGTTGGGTCCAGGTGTAGAGAGCGGGGCCGGCGGGAGGAACGTGCAACCCCAAAGAAAACTAAAGTTGCATCTTTGAAAATATATTGATGTTATCCTTCACATGAAAAAGCACTTCCAAGGAAAAACTCTAGAGGTTCAAAAGGCACAATCACCCCGAATAAGGCACTAGTTGCAACCTCTGAGCCCTCGTCTTCCCCTTCTTCTGCCGCCACACGTAAAATGAGACCACCCACTGTTATCAGCACCTAACAACATCGATCTCCATGATCACAGAACGACCCTGGAGACATGAATTGCTAAGCGGAAATCAAACAAGCGGCTCTACATTACGCCAAAACATGAAACCCTCATAACGAAACTCACCACCTCGACAGCAACTATGGAATACTAAAGTCCAGTTACTATCCTTTCAAAAAAATTCCAATACTTCCCTTAGTACCTCAACCCACAGCTTACATGGTGCTTTTTTCTAATGCTTCTTAGCAGTTGAAAACTCGGCATGCATACATATAGTAATCCAGCTTTACAACCACAGCGAATAAGTCATGAACTTAAACAATAACTCGAATGGGAATGTGTTGGTGCGTAGATGTTAGGTGGTAGGGAACGTTTCCTCTTGGCAATAGATGCGTTGAGAATGTGTGATCAACGGCCACAACGATTGAAAGGAAACAAATGAGCTAAGATGGACAAATTTATTGTTTGCTCTTCACGAAAAACACAATAGCACAAACTCTGGAATTATGCGTGAACTATTATCTCGAAACAACAATGTAGCACACTCTTTAGCGCTTACAACGAAGCAATTCATCCTCTAAGCATGCATTTAGCGCTCTCAAGCAAATACCGACTTGAAGAACAATTCTATACAAGGGACCCATCGCATAACTGAATGTCTAAATCCGATATTAATAAACCTGAATGCCACACCGCTGACAGGATGGACGAGCACCGTAAATACGTGTTAGCTAAAAGTGGTCGAGGTATACTCGAGGTTAAGACAGCATATACGAGAAGTGATATCCACTTGGAGAAAAAAGCCCCATTACAACTTTAATTCAATTAGAGGATACCCTCGAGAAACTACAGCCTATCGTTTTGATGGCTTAGCGGTAAAATTTGCAGCGCAGGAATTTTAATCGATCAACACTGAAAAATAGAAGAAAAAAAAACAATATTATCACAAATTCAAAGCACAGATCACATTTGCATCGATATACAATTGAAAAGAGACAGCAATCATCTTCGAAAAGAACCCTCCAGAATACGAGGTAACAACAATGTATGAAGCATCAACCGTGCTTTATTTCCTTAACGTCTAGTCTAAATTCCTAGAGGCTTTCCGTTATATTAGCAAATTGAAATTGCAGCCAATAAGTGTCTCAAGCAAAAAGCACCACTCGATGAAGTCGTTGTGCAATATGCAAATTTAGTACACTAACGCTGGATCGGCTCAAAGAAGTAACGAAAAAAAATGGAGACAATTAATGGACATCAAAAACCACGATCAAAAGCCTCAAAAAAGTTCAATTTCTATTCATCATCAGAGTATGGAATTTCAAAAGACAAGAGGCAGCATGAATTAACAATAAATGGCTGCCGCACTAAACCCTCCATAGGCACAAAACCATAAGGATTCGTTGCCAACTCGCCTCATTTCCAGCGGTTTTAATTTAGAATGACCTCTTACGTTTACTTAAAATTGAACTCAAACATTTCACCTCTAATCGTCTGAGAAAAGTCGCAAAGCGCATGCGATGAAATTGCAATAAGCGAAATGGCGACAGTAGACAAGACGAAGAAACACAAGCGGAAGAGCCAGGAACAAACCCAAGTAGGCTGGAAGATTACAGCGATAAAAAGCATTTATGCGATGAAAGTAGCAATTTTTGCTTGAAAGACGTAGCTCTTCGACATGATGATTAAGATATTTGGCACCTCGACCTCTGCTCTTTGCAACCACCTTAATCAGTAGCTAAGATATTTGCTACCTATATAAACTTGCAAAAGAAACATCTGATACCTGCACTGCACAAAAAAGAATATACCCACCAGATCTCCATCGATCTCGCCCGACCCCCATCTCTCCAGTTCCTTACATAATGAGAAAAGTAACCAACAAATGGAAATCCCGACTAAAAAACCGAATCCATCAGGATTTGGGAATAAGTCATTGGAAGCGAAGAGGAAGTAGCGCTCAGCCCTCACTTCTGATCACTGGGTGTAATTTAATGTGCAAGCGGAAATAAGAAGACAAGCGCCAAACGAATTTCAAGCAAAAAGCTTTAGTGTTACAACACTGAACCGTCTAGAGATTGCTAATCATCAGTCAGAGAAGAGTGCAAATGAGGCCTTTAAAAGGAAGACATGCACTAGATAAGTGGTAAAGAATGAAACAATAAAGCGCATCACGGTGCGCTAGTGAAACGCTCCCAATGCTTACAACCCTGCAACTTTCAAGCATAGTAACATTGGATGCAATTATACACATACGTATATATACTTGCGTGGTCATCAACATCTCAAATAACAAAATACAGCAGCATCAGCAATACTTCAGACAACCAAACATAGCATACAGCAACATAAAGGTGCAACGCATCCAATCGCTAGTACGTTCAACCTGATAAAGAGTTGTATACAACGAACAGTCTACGACTTATTGTACAGTGGCATCATAATCCACCTACTATTGTGCTCGTAACATTCGCTAAGTGGATTTCGCGACTTCCTTATCCTAGAAGAAATTAGCAAGACATGTCCGTTACTTATTAAGTCCTAAGTGGAGATGAAAAGAGAATCGGCAATCACTAAAAATCACATTTCACTACTTCAACTTAAACGCAACGCACGAACTACTTCCAATCTAAATTTTAGTCTTCACCCTGGAACGGAAGTAAAAAGTCCGAACATGTCACCAAACAAAGTAATGGAGATGTCAAAAGATGACTTTTACATCACCCTCGAGGTGTATTTAGATGGGAGTATAGGCGAAAAACGACTCACCATTTCTAGTACTTATATGCATGTAAAAACGACGATGGAATAAACTGCAGGAAATGCAAATGGCAATATCGTCGTTACTCATTAGACTAGCTATAAAACAAGAATTAAACAGCGAACATCAGACGCATAAACGACGCTTGCATGTGATCATCTGAGAGGTCAGGCGAACGTTCTGTGCATCACATAGAGCAACTCTTCGGTCTTTCTATAGGATAAATATTTCTCAATCGAACGCATTGTTTTTATCATGCAAATTTTCTGTTTGATTAATTCACTTAACAGATGAGGTTAGAATGTCTTATGAATATGAAATGCCAACGAAAATATTCAAACCCATATGAAAAGATACTTCACTTACTAATTGTACAATAACAATACTGGCTTAGGATGTAGCCTTAAAAATATTTTTTTAAGGCTACTTCCTAAGCAATATTGTTATAAGACTATACACATAATGTAAAATATATCTCATGAAAACGTGACTTTTGGCAGTCAAAAATGTTTGGCCATAATCAAAGATGCTTGCGACAATTGAACTGCTTTATTTAATGCACAGAACTGTCGCCTTTTTATCGAGAATTTACGGGATATTTCACCTTTTGATTCTCTTTGGGTGTTACTGAGGGAATTTATGCTCAGTGAACAAGCGCCTAATGCACTTAGTGCCAGCAATGAGTAGCAGTCCAGCCCATTCCTTACAGAACGCACCATTTTCTAGTGATGTCGTGCAATTGAGAAGGCTGATTTCTATTAAGCGAAACAGGATGCCTTCGAATTCGGCTTTTACAAAGAAATTCTACCGGGCTTTTCACCTTTAAAAGTCTACGACTTATAGTACAATAGAAAACTCCTTCAATAGAAATTGCAGTTTAATTTACAGTTGATCACTCTGACGCAATAAGCAAAGCGAATAAAAACGCTGAAAGCTTCAAAGTTACAGACCACGCATATGATACCTGTCCACAGAAGTCCTGAACATCGCAATCCTCAGATTCCGCCACTGTCGCACAAGCACCTTCGACGAGCAACAACAACGAAATCATTTACCGGATGGTGGCAACGGTACGAATTTGAATATCAACCTCAATGGCCTCTTCTTATTCGCCCAATGGTCGGCCCGCAATTTTTCGACTGTCAGTAGGTCGTCGAGAGCTGAAAGTTCGAAAAAAAAAACTACAACTCATTCAGGCAAGAAGCAAAAGGTTTTTGTAGGAACGCTATATTCTGATTTCGTAACGGAACTGCTGTTTATAAAACAAATGTTGTAGCCAACAACACTCAAATACGATATGTCAATGACGTGCACAAACTTTGCGATGGGAAAAGGAAGGGATTTACAAGCCAAGATGCACCGACGTTGCGAGGAATAGGGATCCTTCCCCTTCCCACTCTCTCCTCGTCGTCCAATTCTACGACGTTACTACTGTCGCTGTCTCATTGTTTAGATCTGACCGACCTCGTCTCCGATTTAATACCGCCGTCCTTCACGAACCGACCGCTGGTACATCGATTTTTATTTCTAGCATATTCACTGATCAAAATTATGTGGTGTGAAACAATTTCATATGACAACAGTACAACGAACCGCTAAAGGGAGACGTGATCGTAAACACAGAGCTTGACTGGGAGTCGCACTTCTCACCTCTAACGTTCAACGTTGTGAACTGTCCCTCTCCGGTTTCGCTTACCACCAAGACATCTTCGATGCAGAGATCAGTCTTCACCGCACACATCGACACTCGCTGCAAAATATATTTCATTTTTACGATTACTTTATTTGAAAACGAATAAAAATTTATAAATGCCGCTCACTTCAAATTTATCCCTTCCAATGCTTTGCAGGTGCATACTACAGCAAGAAATAGTGTCTGTTCTTTGCAGATGCGACTGTGCAATCTCTCTCTCTCTCGGTACTTTCCTCTTATCAACTCGCTCACCTCCAGAAACCCTTCTCTAGCAACACAGTGGTCCCCACTATTGCACAGCGAAGTTCGCTATCAAACTCCACAGTTCGCTGTCAAATTCTCCTTGAAATTCAAAAAAAAGATGAAATTATCGGCATTGCTCAACTGAAACAAATGTATAAAATGGTTGAATGTGGATAATGGAATTGGGCGAAAATTATTCGCCAAGAGAGATGGAAACAGATAACGAGGGCATCTCTCTATCAGTGCAAGAGGATCTTCCATAATGAATTATTGTATTGGTGGAAGAGGCATAGGTTAACATATTTAAAGTGGCGCTGCAAATAAGAGACATGAAAACACTGAATGTGAGCATACCCTCTTCTTCAGCCGTGAAATGCCGCTTTCGACCGCTATCCGCTGCATTATATACTCACATAAATGACCAACTGAAATGAGAAGCAACACTTGAAATGTATGCAATGTCACCTAAAAAACAATTGGACTACACTATGAAACCTATTATAAATACCCCATCGTTTAGCCTGTAATGATTCTTAATTCACTCGCTCACATAAGCGAATCTTAGGAAGCGGAGATTTCGTCGTCCTGAGTAGAGGGCACGAAGGGCGACGACGACCACGCTAGCTGGGAGACAGGCAAAGCTGTGAAAGTGTGAAGAAAATTTGCTCGTCAGCACAAAGTTGGTGCTCACGATTAAGGAAGTGAAGCGTCTGCGTCCATGAGATCTTCACTTGCACCATTAGCCTTATCAAAAAGGGCAATGTTCGCCGCATAAATTTGTAATCACAATGTTACGCGAACGGTTCGATTGTGTAACGGATTTAAGACAAAGCGAGACGAGAATCGACAGATTAGAGCTTTCTCAAATTTGGGGAAGTTGCCTCCAAAAATTCATATAATAGTAACTACAGCATCTAACCGAAAACAACGTTCAACGCTGTCTTAGCTCACTCCAAATTACTTCTGCATTTCTTCAGTCAGCCATTAACTACGCCAACAATTGCCCACTTTCGTTTCTGAGAGTGACTGCGACAATTATAATTTGAAACATTCAATTTTCCGACCGCTGAGAATAGCAACAATAAGCAATTTGAGTAGACTTACCAGTAGCCCCAGGATATGTAACAACAAATCGCGGCCGTTTGGCCGCATCAGGAAGCTTCTTATCGAGCGTGACGCTTGCTTCTGGATAAAGTACTAATTCGGCCTCAATTCCAAGCGACATTCTTTGCTTAGGCGGTAAAAATAAATAATCGGATGGTGACGAGATACTCGCTCCGCATGGTGACGCCATCTGCGTGCTATCTTCAGTGGTACGCGATAAATTCTTTGCTGCAATGAACATAATATTTGATGTCATATAATGCAAATTGCTGGGTGGTTCGGTGATAGCAGATTCTCCACAATGCGCCACAGCTAATAACAACATTTCGTAAGATACCGGCAACCAGTAGGCTTTTCGTTAGTTTCGCCACACCCAACAAAGCCACTTGTCAGCTCCTAGCGACTCTCTATTGCAGCCACTACGGCCACAACCTAATACGATAGGTACTTTATTCTTCAAACATTGGCCAACCACTGCTCAATATCAGGCATCCACGCGATACTTTACTGTGCTAACAAGGAGCTTCGGAATATGCCGAAAAATTGTAAGGATGCTGTCGAAACGCATATTTCTGAGACGTGTACATATACAACATACAATTGCGAAATCCTGAAGTGCATGATATGAGAACATCATAAGAATTTCATAGAGCCTAGGTAGCTTTAAACGAGTCTAAAATAAGAAATCCCAGTCATGAGTTCACTCAGTGGCCCATTAACATAGCAACGACCCGATACAAGCCTGCGATTGTGAACCGGTTCGGAGCACGTTGTTGCTGTCATCTACTTTTAGTGCATTCCCCATAACAATTCGTTGGAAAGACAGCTGAATGCGTTGCCTTTAGTCGCTAACGGATTGTGAATAATTCTCCAATATTTGCTGTGGAAAGCAACCAAGTCCACTCATCTCTCCTCTTAACCACTTGAGATGAGAGTTTTCCGGCTGATTTGCTGAGGAAAGCAACGCTAAAGGCAATACTTTCCTCAGATAATATCATGGCACACGCACAGATGTTCAGCATATAGATGTTTCATATGATCGAGCGTATTTGCGCATCCCTACGCTGCAATTACTCATTCGCTGCCACTACCATGAGCTACCCAGACAATTATAAAAATCATGATACTTCGACCGCTAGCACCCTGAATTACAGCCCTTCTACAAGATATGATGTGTCAAATAATGTTATCGATTTCGAGTTCACTGCATTCTCAAAAATGATTCATGTTAACTCACTAGAGATCTCTTCGACAAAAACTCACATATAGATGGATGTGAAGCAAGCTGCATACTTTCCTATATAGCGGGACTATCAGAAAATTTAGCGAAGCACAACAAAAGAAAACAACTTGTATTAATGCAGCACATTCCTCAACGACGGCAGTACAATTTGGTAAATGAATTGTACTTTGCAGAAGCGCGCAACCCTCTAATTCGGCACATCTCAGCTATGAGAGGCATTCTCTAAAGCCATTAGGCCAATAAGGCATCTCAACACAGTCGAAACGTCATGACAAGGCTAGAAGAATTCATAACAAGTTTGCAGCAATTTCCCATTAGCCTCCCTGAGGCTGTTGCAGTTCTCCGCAATGCTGCAAGGATTCTCTCACAGGCACATCGACTCGCCACCAAGCTTTCGAGATGCACACAAAAATAAATAAGACCTCTATAGGTTCGACGATTCTCTACGGCAGTGAAGATTTTTTACAAACTCTCATTTGACCTTACATCAGACCTAGCGTAACAAGCGTTGTATGTGACGATGGCTGTGTGTAGTCCTATAACAGGAGGAAGCAAGACTCCCAATCCCGTCACTATCCATGTGGATGTCATCACCTATATCTTTGCAGGCCTTGCCACCTATATATCACTCGCAAATAGCAATAAATTTACGTCCGCCATAGAGCAGTGGGAAATGAGCAAGTAGAAATTATAGAGCATCCTCGTT
>JAARMF010000312.1:29547-42032 GCA_022844705.1 Toxascaris leonina
AGGGGGTGAGGTGGTAAGCCATCAACATCTCAAGAATTCCTATGTTTCATTTGAGAAAATCTCAATCGTCAAAAAATATCGGCTTTTAGGTTTTTATTTCAAATACTTCGTTGTAAATAAGATACTTTTGCAAATATTTCGGCTACTAAAGTGTATTTTCCATTTTTTTTCTACCTTCTTCAATATCCACTTTAATGCCGGAGAACCGGTAATGGTGGCCGGTCTACAATGGGATTTGAAATGGAGATATTTATGGGAAATGATTGACATATTCAGCATTCTTCTTCCCTCCCACACTCATGTTCCGTTTCTTCGAGTGAGTCAGTTGTTCCACCATGCGACTATTAACTCAAACCAAGAAAAACAACTCCAACTCAGTGGATGACCTCACTTAATGCGAAGCAATAAATAATTTGCGGTTGCTGCAGGCAGGATCAGCAAACAAATTCCATTGTCTATGAAACAAGTTGCAGTTGTGTGAGTAGCATACTGGAACAATGCCTCAGCGTGGATCCATCCAATCCGGACCACGCACTCGTTCACGTCGACACGTGCTACATGCCATTGAGAACTGACTTGCTCGCCGTTATGCACGTTGCGGCGTGGCTTTCCGTCATTTCGGCATCCCTGATGGTTTGTTTTATCTTTTTTTTGCCAAGAAGGAAATCAGAAAGCTCTTCTGCTGATGGGATAAAAGTGAGAGTCGTACGGGTCCGAATGACGTTACTCCAAACTCTCGATGCCAAAATTGTCGCCCCATTTAAACTGATCCACTAGTTCATTAGATGAGATTCCTTTACTCTTCAACGCTTCCGATACTTGTGAAATATACAAGAATCAAAGTAAAGACAAAAGGAGAGAAAAAGAGTGATCTCTGATCTCAGATTGAGAAGATAGCTCTTATTTTATTGAGAATCTATCTTACGAAATAGATTGGTCATGCAATCGAACTTCTAACCGTTCATAAGCAGACAGCAGGCAGCTTTATACAGTAAATACAATGATAAGGAAAGCGAAACAACGAGTAACAAGAAGTAATTGGTTAAATGTCATACCGCTCCGCAGACTCACCTTAAACGATCTACTCTTTCAGCTCATTCCGGCAACGTTTGCGGCAATTTATGCTCGCTTGATCAAGAAGTAGCATTCGAGAAGGCGCTCTTATTTCTTCGCTCATAAATGATTCCTCTCACTTGTTTCTGTAAGCAAATTTGCATCGAGCCTCATCGATGCACATTTGAATGCAATTCGCAGCGATATTACAGAATCCACAACGTTCTCAGAAAGTGTCTTTCCTATGTTTGGCAATTGTTTTCATAAATATTACGACAAGTCGCTACCGAAAAAACTACAAATGGCAACATATTCAATGTATTTACTATACAGCGCTTCTTACTGCGATTCGCACAAAAGACACCCAAAAGCGCACTTCCTGCTCTCAGCAAATTGAGTTCTCTTATATCTTTTCTAGGATGCAGTGGATTATAATTCGTCTTATCAAATTTCATTGAATGTAATTTGATCATTGAAAAATTAATGCTAAAATCCTCATTTGGTTGCAATTCGTTGACGAATCTGACCGAGGCATCATCGAGCATGCTCACCACCTCAAATTGTTGATTCTCTTCTGAGGTAATCTGAATCTGAGCTAAGTTTCAACCACTGAACTCAAATACATATCTCTGCAAGACCTAACCGACCCCATTCCATTCTTCATCGGCGAGACAAATATTTCTCTTCACATTATTTCTTAATATTTAATCAGAAATACGATGCGGAAGAACCCTTATGATAGGATTGGTTACAATTAACAGAAGCACAGCATTCCCTTCACACCACAATCGATCTATTGATTGCACCTCTAGCATGATCTCACCTGCACCTTCACAGTATACTACTCAACATTTTATTGATTGCATTGAAACCAATCCTATCATAACTCATGTTCGGCGTGCGCAATCTATTACCGACATTTGTATGCATATCCTGAAGCTCTGATTCTTACAGTCGGAGTTATTGTCGTCTCTCAAAGTTCGAGACAGACTTCACTCCGAGAAAAAAGAATGATGCCGGATTCGCAAAACGTGTGCTCTTCAAGATTAAGAACTTCTCGATTAAGCCTCGAGCATTAATTCCTGCCCGACGAATCTAACTTGTTCTTTATATCGTAAAAATGACATAATAGTATTCCTCCTCCCTTTCCCCTAAATGAGACAGCCGATAATGAGTCAATCCTTATTGTATCACATAACTGTCACTATAATGCACAACTCATAAATCTTACAACCAAGCATTCACAACCCTTCAATACGCATAATTAACAAGATGTTACGAATAAGACACAGATAACAAAAGTGTAACAAACTACTCGAAGGCAACCTTCCATTGAAAACCGACACTACACCAGAAGAGGCTCAAAATGTTCTAAGAATCACATTACATCCACTCATATTTTCAAGGTTTCCTATAAACAATTTGCCAAAATTGAATGGAATTCTATGGGGTACCCCTGCCACCTCGCCCCTATCCACTCCTGTCTTAGCAAATGAAATTTGCAAGCTTTAGTGCTGCTAGTAGTTTAGCAAATAACCAATATGCTGAGTAGAATCCATCAAATATAAAGTGAAGACCTGTAGTGCGCTATTCAGGATTTTCCACCATCCGAGAGGTACGAAAAGTGCTGGCCCTAACAACATTAAGCGATTGGGAAAAACGTGCTTTTTGTAAAAAGCTGAGATTAAGGCCTTTTAAAATATATGTGATTGCATAAACTCTCTTCCCCCGACTAAACTAACTCAACCTTGAAAAACTTCCGTCCCAACCAAGCTCAATGGCGAATTATAACATCCTTTCAACCAGCAAACCAAAAAACAAAACGGTATCACCGTCCACATTGAGAAAATGACGCATATTAATAGATACACACATAACAACGGCGAACTGATCACACAAAGAAATCAAAATTTACATACACCATCCAAGTGAAGAAACATTTTGCGTTATCTAAACAAAGGAACATGAAACTTGAGGTGAATTTCCTTTAGCACACCTAATGGATTTGTTGAAATTTGCTCATCACCTCCATGAGGTAAAGATGGATTGCGAGCGACTGATCAATATTGGTTTCAAAAACGATCCTCAACAACAACGAACACCAAAAGTATGGTTCTGCAATGACCTTTAGTGACCTTTAGCATTATGAAACTTCCTATAATCAACGCATACACGTCGCATGAAAAATATATATGCGGCTGCGAATCCAATCAACGCACCCCACATCACGTCAGATGGATAATGCCACATATCCGTTATGCGTGTCACCAAACAGTATCCGTTCCTGCAAACGATACATTCAGCAACAACTCCCTAAATATACACAAAAATTCTTCCTTCCCATTTAAAGAACTCGTCGGTGATTTTAGACAAATTACTGGTCGGATGGAAAGGGGCATTGCTCATATAATCTTGCAGCTGTATTTCAAGAATCACCCGCTAACGGTGAGAATGTATCTGACTTTCGAAGCTGTTTAGGCGTTCTTTTCTGTTGGTGTTTCATTTTGCGCTAGTTTCTCTTCGCCCATACCTCAAAGTTGTTTCGAGCAACCTTTCATGTCGGGGGTCTTTCGATCCTGTCTGATGTTAGCTGATATTTCTTTTCAGTGACACATCTACTGTTCCTTTTGGCTTTAACGTAACACCAAAAATTTTTGTAAATATTTGTCATACCGCATTCACGTCTATTATGTCGAGCAATGAGCGAATAAACCTCAAATTTCAGAAGCAGAAAAGGGAAAAAACTACACGAGCAGAAAAATCCAGCATTGTTTTGGCTTAAATCAGCAATTATTACAATAGCTGTAAAAGGGAACTATCACTTCAAAACTGCTTATTTCGGAGATTCTGAGCATTAGAAAGGCTCTCCACTCGATTTCTTTTCTATGCTTGCTCGGTAACCTATAATGTATACTTCACTGCTAAAATTTTACTTCACTAAAAATGTTTGTTGCGAAATGGAGAATCTGATTTCTAATGAGCCACAAACCTCAGCGATCGCACTGCAATATTTGTTAGCCGAAAAAGCTCTCTGCTTCGAGGCCACTGGGACGAAGGTTTGTAATTTACATAAATCATGTTTGTTTACATTTCTCTGTAGCACTAAAGTGCAACGTCATAGTGGCCACACATTTATTGCACGCACAGAATAAACGCAAAAGCTGTCAGAAAATCGTTGGGATTGTGGTAGCAACAGTTATCCATGGAAATTTCGTTTTCTAAGGGTAGCACCCAGAGAGATCGGAATGGCAAATAAAGTTTTAGGCCAACAAAAAAGAATGTTTTAGAATGGGTTTGCGCAGTTTTAGAATGGAGCACAAGATGTTATCCATTAATACTTTTATCTCCGAGTAGTACAATTTAATACCTTCTACCAAAGCACTTTCAAAAATACCAAAATTATGCAGAATTCCTGTCAGTGACAGGGAAAACCTAAATAATGATGTGCTTACTCCATTACTGAAAAGAAAAAACATAGAGATTCTAAGTACCAAATCCACCTTTAGGTGATTTTCCACTGACTGGCACAGACAAAGCCAAAAATTTATGCGCAAAGTTTTCAACGATATCGGCGATGAGGTATGAGAGTTTCACTGGAAAATAAACATGAATGTCCTTAACTTACAGTATCTATGAATAAAAGCAAATGAAACAAAACTTGTTAAAAGCTCATAAAAGCTCTTAAAAAACGCACCATAAATAGAAAAGAATAAGAATAAAAATTCGAATCCATGAAATGAGTGCATTAAGCGAAGATCGTGGAACGATTCGATACAAGTATGCAATAAGGAAACACATTGCGAACACTGATGCCGTCGCATGTCCACTTGGGCAACTGAAAGAAAACGCGACTCACAAGCATTAACATAAGTGAACTCGATCAACAGCATGCCACATGCAGCACTCGTTGTGCCCATTTTACACCTTTCGTTTATTTTTAACACACCTATGGGTATCGAATATTCCCATGCTTGATTCGATAGACTCAAATCGTTCTATTTTGCTCTGCTTTAAATAAAACACAATGGCGAAACTCCGTTTAATTTAACATATCGACAGCATGCATCACCCGTTTAATTTAACATACTGCAACACTTTTTGCCCTTTCAGATCGGCACAGCAGCATTTTATGAACGCCAAGTAAAGTTCCACTCAAATTAAAACAGTTTTCTTAGCGGTAGGAACAAGAGTACGGACAAAAAGATGAAGGAAACAAAAGCTGTAATTGATTAGCCGTCCGTATTACCGAGCAGCATCTTCTATTTGCCTCCTCCAGATACAGTTATCTCCACAATACCAATGCAATTCAACCTTCTAAAGACAATCATTTCTATGCAATATTTTTACTATTATTCATCGGATATCGAAAACCTCTAAAATGGCAATAAAAATCTCAATACAGATGCCGTTATTTCCTCTATAGCAATATGAAAGGTTATGAAGAGTTCCTATGACCCATAGCGTTTGAAAACTTTTGTCACAACGGATACAGCACATCAGCCACGAATAACAATAGAAGTTACATGATAATAACATAATAAGCGATATACCAAAAAGAAGTACTATTGCATACCTTGTCCGCGCCTTCTTTACAGCCTTTGGTGACCCTCTACAAAACGCATCCGCTATCCACGTTTCTCCGCTTGAGCAATTGATTTTCTCCCATCTTGGATTACATACGGAAAGAAAGTTGGGTCGAAGCCTTCCAACTGCACATTTGCATAGCTGATTGACAATCACCGCCAACAGAAAACCTTAAAGATATATAAAACATCCCATGAGGAAAAGGATAAGAAAAAGATAATCTATGAGGAAAAGGATAAATATGAATATGCGGCAATTACGATGCAATCAAAACGTACACACTTATTCCTCAGAAGGTAGAAGTGAGAATCGGTTCATCAAAAACACCTTATTAATGAAGAAATTTTTCCTAAGTTGATCTCTTTTTAAGCGACATATCGAAAAGTACTAGTGGTTTTTCCACTCAGAATACACTAAAGGCAAATGCGAACAGTGTTCCAACAGAATAAAAAGATTGTAAGTATGCTTACACAGTTTTTCTCAGAAATTACAAGGAATCGCACTTAAAGCTTTATTAAGCCTCTCAACACTTGAAAAATCCAGCGATAACTTACACACAATATAATCGACATAAAGAGTTACGACAGCTGCAGAGAACCTCTGAACACGGTTGGCTGATGGCGAAAAGCGTATAAATATAAGTGCTTCACAAAACAACACCACTATGAATGGAAACAATAATGTGGCACAGAGAAGGTGTGTCTGCGACACTGAGTTAGGCAACACTGAAACAACACGACGAGGTATCACGGGTACAAGAGGCTGCAGTTACCCGCCACCCTTGATCGCCTTTGACCTAAATCCAAAAAGGATTTCTAAAGTATGAAAGGCGCATAAAAATTTCTGTCATACACCAACAATTTGAAACGACGATACAGCAATTTACGGCTAGAAATCGTTCTCGCGTAATAAATTCAAGATCGTCTTATGATATGATATCATCAAGCAATTACAGATAAAATGAAGGTCAGATAGGTGCTTCCATATTTAAAAAAAGAAAGAAAATAATTTGGCTGACGGTGTTCCAACATCATTTTAACTTACTTAAATTCAATTTTCTTCAAAAAACTGCAGAAAAGAACAGACGAAGAGTTAAATAAGAACTACTGAGACCTGAGTAACGACTGAAAAGAAACTTACATGGACTACTGAGATCTTGAATATCACGACAGTAGAAGCCTCGCTCCGTCGGGAATATCAAAAATTTCGTGATTACTTTGTAGACAAAAAAAGACACTGCAAAATAAAGCCTAGCGATAATCACGTCCCAATAACTCGACGAAGGAAATGCAAGCAGCCATCACATTAGATACTTCCCTCTGTTTCCGCCGACAATTTCGACCGGCTATCTCACCACTCAAAAATATGGCATTCACTACGAAGAAGCACATGAAATTCACTGCGATCCTGCGCCAGCTGTTCCTCTTCACCTCCTCTTTCACAAACACCACGCACACTGCACGCGTTCACACTGATTGTCACCTATGATAACAGCGAGCGCAATCGCAACAAAGAATATTGATAAAGTTTGCTGCTAGCGTTCTTGTCTTTCCTGCATGTACATTGCAAAAACAGACAAAGCACGAGTGGAGTAGGGCTATGTGTAGTGCGTAGATGAGGCGTGGTTATGCGCATAAAAATTTTCCAGCAACAGCATCCAGCCAGACCTTCCATCTCTTTACAATAAGGTGTGATCAGGGCCCCCAGATGTCAAGCAACGTATCGTGGTTTGAGGTAAGGAAAGAGGTGTGTAATTACGTGTCCTCTACAAGAAAGAAGTTATAGATGTTTCTTTCCACCGAAGCTACGCACATATGCCGCGCCGCCGACACCAAACTACAAATACTCATTTCTTGCAATTTCGTACAGTGTACGGATATCTCCTATGGGACGAGTTCTGCAGCTTTGTGCGATGACGAATTATATTCCACGCATGGATGAGAGCTTCCCATATCCCTCCGGGGAGGGAAAGTTTTGCGCCTTGAAAATCGAACACAAGATGTCGGATACTTGGTGCAAGGGCCGTCCAGGCCCTGGACGGTCAGAAGATGCTCCAGTTTATTTAAAATTAAAAAAAAAAATCACTTCCAAGTGGTTCATACTGCTGCACTGTATCATATTCGCATAAAAGCGTTGTGGATTAGCCACTTCTTGAAAGTTCCACCTCTTGAATGCCACTGTGCTATAAACTCAATCATTCGATGCAGCAGCTCCGACCGAACTCCGCAAGGGCGTCCAACCCTGCGCAATGCTTGCTGCCATTGCTAGTTTTTCAAAAACTGGTTACGAATGAACAGGATTTGCTTCACATGTGACCGTGTTAATGCTTTACTGTGCTCCAAATAAGCGGGTTGCAGAAATGAGTAGGAAATGTGCTTGAGTCGCGCAGTGCCAGTGAAGCCACTCCCGTGCAACAGAAACAATACAAAGTGAACGAAAAAAAAAACGGATACGATGCTGCGGTCGGAATGCACAGTCCCCAATTGGATAAACTGCTTCACAATTCTTCATGCTGTTCGTAGTATGTGTAATACCTGCTGACTATGGCCGATTTTCACGAGGTCAGCAAGGCCATATTACTGCTAAACGTTGTTCTCGTCACTTCTCAAGCATCTCCTCGAATTCGAAAAAGCAGAATCCTTAGAGCGACAAAAGTTGACACGTGGCATACCAAAAGCCGTCCCCCTAACCCCGACTCTTTCAACTTCAATCGGTGGAACACTGCTACCCGTGGTGCCTTTCGCAATAACGCTAATAATTCGCATCTTAAGCTTTACCGATACTTCACCGTGGTAAAAGAAAGTACAGCATATAAGTTCTTTGAGGCATTGAGACATGATATAGCGCACTTCAAGAGAATTTTCTGACGGCTAACTATAGCACAATACAACTGGCAAAAGCTCAGAATTGAAGAAGTAAACTACTGGATAACTTGGGAAACTTCTGGTGAACCATAGTTTAATGAAGCTTGAGAAATCTCCAAAGAGGCTAAATATAACACAACAGAGCTTTCGAAATTTTGAAGGAAGTGAAGTTAACAACAGTTATTCAAAAAACCATAGTAAATTGGTAGAACTGGTTCCTGAAGTTTGTGCTAGCTGCTGCCATTCTGTTACTCTTCAAACATTCTTTTTCTTGTTGCTTGCAACTTCTGGAATCGAAAACAGTCGTATTTCACCTGCCTACACGACTACTATCCCACTAAATGCTAATTTTCCGGCTGGAAGGACAAAAAGATGACAGGGGAAGCAGTGGGACAAAAAGACGACAGGGGCACTTTGTCGGAAGTGGTACTTTTCTTGCCGTATTGCGTGGCTTACAAAGGTTTCCACTTTGCGCCCCCGTCAGACAAGTTCTCAATAAGTTAATGTTTCCGTTCACTGTTTTTTTATTGAATGAGGGAGTAGGTATGGCTTCATGGAGTCAGTATCAGTTTTCGTTTGCGAGATTCAATTATTCTGTGATTTCGCTTAAACGAGTTTGTGTTGAGAGGTGGAAGTCTGCGGTGGGGAGATTTCAACTTTGTGGAATGCATGCTGGAACCGTAGGATTTTTGCTTTAATGTAGTATAAAATGTGCGCAAAGCAATTGCGATATTAAGTGTGTTCCCCGAACCGCCGTTATCTTTGTAGATGAGCATCACATTTGCGAGTTTCTATCCCGCAATATTTCACCATTGAAATGATTCAGTTTAGAAGAGAGCACACTTCTGCAATGATTTGATTTGTTCTCAATTGCATTTATATTCAATATTAGTACTTCGTTTGACTGCATATGAGCCAATGTCTTTACAAAATATCGACATTCAGCTCATCCAGCTCCAGTTTCCCGTATCGCCCTCTGATTATATCTGTATCCTCTTTGCGCTTCCTCTAATAAAGTTTATGCGGCCACTTCCATTTAGTGTATCCTATTTGAGTACACTGCTCACATAGCTTCCTGTAGTTCCTGCGACTCTACGAAGAAATTTTTGCAGCTCGCAAGGGTTCATTTACATTCCTAACACTTTCCGCAAAGATGAGTGATCTCATAATTGCCCCGCGCCGAGCTTAGAGGGTGGAGGGGTAGGTTTGCTCACTGATCCTTCGCGAAGACCGGAGACTTTCAGAGATTGGCAGTCACCGCAGCGAGAGTCCCCGTAGTCCAAATTCATTAAACAGCTTTCTGTGAGGCTCCGAATCATGGGGAAGGGGAAGGGCGAGCGAGGCAATGAACTCTGAACAGCATCATAAACGAAAGCGAAAAGAATAAAGAAACGAAAAAGATAAACAACCAACCAATAAGAGCAACGGAAATGTCGATGCCCATCAAAAAAACTCCTCTAATAAGCAGCAATCGTTCGTCTTCACGTGAGACCGATAAAACACGGCCGAAACGTGAACTCAACGAATATTTTCCTAACATTTAACTGAAATTACGATACATGCGTATTTCCCGTATCGGTCAATAAGCAAGAGAGAATTTGCAGTAAAATTTTCAACGATGCCAAATCCAAACGTCTCTTACAATACGGACTAATGTTACATCACCTTATGCAGCCTTCTTTGGATATGCAGCAATAGTTGCAAATCCACTAAACATATTTAACGAACAGATTTTTATCGTTCTCTTTTCTTTTACTAACGAATCTTTCAAAAACACTCAACGCCTTCTGCTTTCTGAGATAAAAATTAAACTCCGTATACAGTAGAAAAAGTGATGTGCGATAACAATAGCGGTTTCTAATTGGGAACTGAGGTGGAACTCCCGGCGGTTAAAATTTTCTCGCACATCATCTTTGCCGGCAATTAGATACGAAGGCTGAATTCGTTGAAACTGAGAAAAATGTGAACTGATGGTGAGGTTCAAGAATTGTTTTCTTACTGAGCGCAATATGCACAGAAAAAGGTTTCGTTTTCAAGCCATGACATCGCCATCTATTACGATCCATGACAGCGAAGTTGCAGACGCTCTCTGTCATAAACAAAAACGGAAGCCTTCTAAACAGCTAGAGGATGTGAGAACGGCACCAAATATGGAATTTCTGCGATACCGCAAAACATTGAATGCGGTTGAAATACCATTTACGACTGTGCGGTAAGATGAATCCAACGTAAAGAACACACAGCACTTTGAAAACTACGAAATTGCAAAGTAGCAACACGTCTTCCAGTCTCTCAGCAGCACGCAACTTGATCTCGATGTAGTCAATTACTCTCTCGTGATTATTTCTCGTTCTATCCACCAGCTGCTGACACCCAATATTTCCAGCATATCGCCGCTAAACGTTCCGCTGTTATCCTTGTCCATCTACTTATTCAACCGACAAGCCTACAGTACCACGTCATAACTGTAGTGACTTCCTCAACGCAGTTTCAGTAAGGCAAACGATAAACTCTTTCCGACGACGTCAGCACTCTCTCACAATCGTTTTGCACCTTAACACTGTGGAAAGTTTTGATGTGCAGATCGAATACACGTTGACAAAATCCAGTCACACTACTTCCGCTTTCGGACAGGTAAAAGCTTGGAGGGTATAGCTTATGCGCTCACAGCAGTCGCTAAGAAAGCTGTTGAGGTATACAGGCGTCAACCTGTTAAAGCGGTATATTGCACCAACTGCAACTACAATACATCTGTCAGAAGAAAATAGACAAGTAACACTTTATTAAAAGCAATAAAGACACGAAACCACTGGCCCCCTTGATCGGCCACCGTAAAACACTAGCAGGTAGCACTTCAAACAGTATTAAGAACAACAGCGATCACCAATCGAAAGCGTACCACCCAACGTAGAAGGTGCGCCTTCGTTCGTCCATCGAAGAGACTTTCCTTACCTAGAGTAAACAACGAGATCGCATCAACGCAATAACAAACATCGATTAAAAGAAAAACCCACGGTGCAACATCGAGGTTAACAATAAAATCTTCTGAAATCCACACCGATTGCTCCATACCAGTGAAAGAAAATTTGCAACAATTACAAATCCACCAAAACATACAACATGTCATGTGTATGAAAGCAGCCATTGGAAGTGCACACATCGAAAAGACAACACATAAATTCCTTTCGCCAATTAACGCACTCTCATTTCCGCGGAAATAAATTCAGCGGCCGTCCGATCAAAACACAAGCACACACATTTCTCGGCGTCTGAAACTGATGTTTGAGAAGTAAGACAGTGAGGTCACATCGCAGTACTATTGAACAAAAGCAATAACGGCTCGAAAAAAAGGAGAATAAAACATGGCCGAGACGAAAGAATTTAGCAAGATGTGCCACCAAACTAAAGGCTCTTCAAAAAAAAAAAAAAAAAAAAGATAAACAAGAAGCTGGTCACAAGAAAAAATTACACGGCTCTTATCTAAACCGTACACGTCCATCATAAATTTTGCTCTGGCTGCGAACATGCTTTACCTATGTTAAATGATGGTGCGTCGGTCGCGATTAAGGATCCTGAAAGAAACGCAGGTGAAATGGTTGCATGCAGATAACAATGAACGGCAAACAGTAACACATTAATGCGATCAAAAACAGCACAAAACGAGATGTCAAAAATCAGGGTCAGAAATGAATAGCACACTAATATCATATAGAATTGGAATTAATACCAGATAATTCATCTTGAAAAACTTTCCTGTTCAACAATTGAGGTAAATTCACAAGATAGAAATAGAAGAGAATGGGCAATGTAGGTTCACCATCAACCCTTCACTACGAACGAATCGTAACACCCATATTCGTTGACACCGATACATTTACTGATATCACTGGTGCGCTATCGTTTCAAATCCCCCAGAAATACAACGCATTTCCCATTTGCAAATTTTATGCTGAAGATATATAGATTTCAGTTTTTTTTTTTTTT